>JAOWBN010173996.1:0-30577 GCA_028565015.1 Pinguicula moranensis
GCTTTCTTGCACGAATTAATGATTCTACAAGAGGTATAAAATTCCTTCTCCCTTGTACCATCAAGTTGTGTAAATTAGCAAAGATCCATGGTGAAAAGATCTCTGAAATTTTTGTTATGTATGCTTAACACACACTTATGTTTACACTTCCGCACAAATTTTGCATTATGACACGTAGTATACCTTTCAGAGATCTTACAGTGCTAACATATATACCTCTTCTTTCAGATGTCCGTAAAGAAACACGTTCTTGACATCAAATTGATGAAGTGGCCAAATTAGGTTTGCTGCTACTGAGAATAAGACTCGAATCGTATCAAGTTTTGCGACCAGGGAGAATGTTTCTGAATAGTCAATCCTGTAGGTCTGTGTATATTCTTTAGCTACTGGTCTAGCTTTGTGCCTCTCAATTGATCCATCAGCTTTATGTTTTACTGTGAACACCCACATACATCCGACTGGCTTCTTTCCGGTAGGTAATTCACATTTTTTCCACGTATCATTTTTTCTCAGGGCTTCCATCTCAGTTTTCATTGCTTTACACCATTCAGAACTTTGTTGGGCCTCCTGAACTGTTTTTGGTATTTTGACCTCCAAATGCTCTAGTTGTCTCCCCTCACGAGATTGGCTACCGGATATCTAGATGTCTTTGGCTGATAATCCGGTTCATATCTTTTTGGAGGAATTCCTCGAGTGATCCTAGGAGGCAATACATATCGCTCTTGTGACTCTTGCATCCCTATACTTATCAACCCATGTTCTGAAGCTACAATGTCATCATCAGAGTAAACTGTAGCGGAAGTATCATTAGATATAAGCTCTAGATTCGAGTGGGTTACCTTAGGATCTTTGGGTGGAGGCAGAGACAGTGAGCGATCTTCTATCATGGAATCATGTTCTATGTGTTCGAGGGTGGTATCTTCAGCTGGTAACGTGTCGGGCAAGCTGACTTGACTCAGTAACCAATTCAACGGATCCTTCTCAATATGCTCTCCCTAACCGCTGGATTGGGTACTATAAAAGTATTCAGTTTCCAAGAAATTGCAATTCATTGTGGTGTATATGTGGTTTTTTTATGGGATCATAATATTTATACCCCTTCTTGTGAGCCCCATATCCGACGGACACACATTTAATAGCGCATGGATCAAGTTTGTTTCGGTCTGCTCGAGAAATGTGGACAAAGACTGAGCATCCAAATATTCGAGGTGATAGAGCTAAGGCGGCAGGTATGTGGGTATATGTAGATAGAGTGGAGTATGTAAATCAAGGATTTTTATAGGGAGACAGTTAAGAAGGTACACAGAAGTAGCAATAACCTCAAGTCAGAGTTAGAACATTGGACTCAATCATGAGAGCTCGAGTCATTTATAGGATAATTCTATTTTTCCTTTCGGCTACCCCCATTTTGTTCTGGTGTATGAGGACAGGTAGTTTGGTGGATAAGCCCCCGCTCTTGAAAAAACGATTTCATGGATTTGTTGATAAACTGAGTGTCAACCATGGCATAGAAATTAGCAAATTTTTGAAATACTTTAGATTTATTTTGCAGGAAATACACCCAGGACATTCTAGTACAATCATCAATGAATAATAGAAAATTTCAAAAAACCTTATTATCAGAATCTGGGGTGGGCTCCCACACATCAGAATGAACAAGTGCAAAAGGTTCATGAGTTCGGGTATTATTTGGGTGAAATGACTGACGGTAACTCTTAGATAAACAACACGTATCACAAGTGAAAGAATGTTGTTGCTTAAATAAATTGAGAAATAAGAGTTTTAGATAACCATGTTAGGGATGTCCCTGACGGCGGTGCCACAACCAAAGTTGTCGATCAACTGTCCCGTGAGTAAACATTGTAGTTCCCTATCGATCCACCTCGTCCACATAGTACAATCCTCCATGCTCAGTGCCACACCCAATGATCGCCCCCATCCGAATATCTTGTAAAAGGCAAAATGTAGAATACATGAGGGCTGCACAATTTAACTCCTTGGTCACATGGCTAATAGACAATAATTTGCAGGAAAGAGCAGGAACAAATAAGCATTTTTTTAGTTTTAAGGTTGGAGAAAGCTCAATTGTTCTCGCGCCCTGTAATGGAGTCACACCACCATTGGCTGTTTGAATCTTGGTTTTTCGAGGAAGGGTGGTGGTAATAAGGTCTGACCGTTGTGGCGTGGTTGCTTTATGGAGTATTCATCTTTTTCATGATCTGTGCGATTAGTTTCGACAGATCATCTGAGGCTTGGCTAGTTTATGCCGCCGGGATGATCTGTTGTCTTTCGCCTTTTTCTTGCATGATTTTTTCAGAAGAAAAAAAAAGATAGAGGATGATGCCGTAATCGGAACCATCGGCTCTGATACCATATCAGAAAATATTGATACAAAAAATTGTGTATTTTTTCATTGTTTTTACATTGTTTTAATAGGCAAATGCCTAACCATAAGTAAGGGAATAGAGGAGATTTCGGGGTTAGAAGGGAAGGATAATTATAATATTATCCTTTCTTTGTTTACAAATATCATTCCCGAAATCTCTTCCTTTAATTATTCTAACATGGGTATTATGTCAAGTGTGGCTTTCGGCGGTTTGTTATAGAAACGGGTATATCTTATGGGAATAAATTCTTGGAATTGACTTTTTGATACTCATTTTCTTTCATTACCAGGATCTATAGAGAGCAGACGAGGCACCATTGTATTTATCCATGGAGCTCCAGTTCTATCCTTCAGCTATCGGGTTGCTATGTCTCAGGTCTTGCTAATGGTTTCCATGTGGGATTGATTGTTTCCACTTTTGCATTAGTTGAATGGCTGATTGCTACTGCATCTTCCTACATTTCCCCCTTTCCCACAATTCTTGAATGCTACCGAGCTCAACCAGCTGAAGAAAGGTCTGTTAACATGATCTTTTTTCTTTTTTTTTTTCTTGATAAATAATGTTGGGCCACAGTATGTCTCCCATAAGCAGATCCAAGCCCATGTAGACACAAGTATTGACTCTTAACCACCTAGTTCACAAGCATCACAAGCAGGTGAGGCGGCAACTACATCCACAACTTCACCACCACACATTCGGCCTAAAAATCTCAAGGAATATAACTATAAGCAACCACTCTCTCATCGAAGGGACACCTCCTCCAAAGGAGGTGTAGCTTAGGTATATCTTCATCCATTTTTGTATATATAAATTAAATGTACTCAGCACTGTATAACCGAAAATGCTATAGCGCACGCTCGTTTATGCCGCACGAACGCACGAATTCTGAAGAAATGACCAAAATACCCTCGTGTTAAACACTGGCACAGAATTCAATACAGGGGCATTTTGATCATTTCACCGTGTTTGTGCTGAAAGCTTTTAGCGCGTGTTCGTGCGCTATAGCAAATCCGCTGTATAACACATTTTTTCTAAAAATCATCAATTCAAGCGTTTCATTGCCTAATCCATGATCTTCTAAAATTCATTAATCAAGTTTGGATTCATCCCAAGCTGAGAAATGATATAGGCACGACCCACCCTGCGCTTGCCACGTGTGGCGGATCGGACCTTACATCTGGTCGGGTAAAGGTTGCTGCTCAGCAGGTCCAGAGCAGAGTCAATCTCGTATTCTACACGAGAGAATGAAAGAGAAAATGGATTCAGGGTTAGGGCTGTTGGTGGGGTGAAAATGGAGGCTTCTTAAGGAAAATAACAGGGTGAGTGCTCCACAATCTCGAATCTCCTGAATCTCGCCATGTTTTCAGCTCCAATCAAGAGCTGAATCTTGCCACGAATGCCTTGGAGCTCACCTCATCCCATTTTGTTCGACGACTTCGGAACTATTACAGATTTGGATGACTTCGGAACTATTACAGATTTGATCCGCCAGACGTGGCACGCGCAGGGCGGGTCGTGCGCAGGATTGGGTCGTGCGCTATATCATTTCTCTCCCAAGCTTGGTTGGGAGCAGATCAGTAACTGTCTTAACACCCTGATCCTTGTTTGTTATTCTTCTTTGCTTTTCTGTTTTTGGCTATTCTTCTCTATTTTCTTCTCTATTTCTACAAACTAGAGCTCCATCCATAGCTCTCCTTGTGTTGGTGTGTTGGGGTTTTATTCAGTTCATTTTTTGCTCCCATCCCGGAACAGCTGCCGCTCCTCCACCGCCAAACTTTCTCAATCCAGTGCAAATCCATCTAGTTCCCCACTCTGAAAAATAGTGAAGTGAAAGTGAAACACACTAAGCATTTGCGAGTTCACGTCCATTGCCAACGTGAAGCTGAAAGCTGTTGAATTCGAGCCGGAGGATGATGACATGATAGACGAAGATGTCTCCCCCGACCGAAAGCATCCTTTCCTCGTCTCCTATGAAGACCAACGGCCGGGGTTTCCGCGGCGAAGCTACAACCAATTCTCTGTTTCACTCATCCCACCAATTATTCCCACGAGAGAATGTCCATATCTCCATGTCGCCTTACAATTTTTGCAAGTTCTTAACTGTTCCTTCTCCACAAAAACAGCAAACGACCAATTGATGACAGATACAAGTTTGTTAACCTTGTTTCATCGGAGAAATTGATGCCGACAAGGGGAAGAATCAGCAAATCGGAGTCTTCTGTGGCTTTCGTAGGGTTTGAATTGTGGCGAAATCGAAGTGTGCAATAGATGTCTGACAATTGTCTGTGGTTTGGGGTTTTGCTCGTATGAAACAAAAATAGGATTTGGAGAATTCTTTCGCCGCTGGTTTTGCTTCACAATAGGGGTTCTCAATTCAACGCATCTGGTTTTTGCTTCAGAACGGGGGGGGCTTAGTCCGGCCACCCCCCACCCCTTTAAGCCTTATTTTATTTAAAAAAAAAATTATATATATATATATAGATATTATTTTATAAGATTATATATATATTTATAAAAGTAAATTTTATAGTATATTAAATGAATATATTTAAAATAAATTTTATAATTAGTTATTTTTATAGATATTAATTACTGAGTAGATAAATTATTTTGTTATACACACCCACTTACGCCAAAAAAATACATCGCTATCATACAAAATTTAATTTTCACTTATAAATTTTTTTTATACTCCCAAAAAAATTTTTTAGCCCCCCTAAAAAAAATTTCTAGCCCCCCTCCTAAATTTTTTTTCTAGATCCGCCCTTGCTTTATGAAGCTCCGAGGTGAGAACAGTGGAAAACAACCTTGGGCCTTATTACTCTTTTTGGGCCGATGACCACAAATTCTTCTGCCTGGCCTCTTGGGATGACCTTAATTCAATTGTTGGGCCGATTTCTCTATTGGATATCTGTTGTTGGGCCAACAAATTCTGCTGCTGGGATATCTCTCCATTTTAGGCATCGGCCAACTTTCTTAAACCAATAACAAAAGAATAATGTTATTTATTTTAATTCATTTTTTTTGGGGTATGTAAAAATTCGTTTCAAAAGGGACCGTAGTCCCCCAGCTACAACTGCACAATCAAAAACTCAATTCATAGATGCTTAAATAAACTCATATAAAGATGGAGTTGTCGTAGCCAATCTGAGATAGTAATATCTTCCGATTGTTGCCCAATACCACACCTGCACTTTTATTGTTTCAATAATGATACCGCTCTCAAACTTGATCTCTTTGAATCGTGTCCTGTTTCATGGCTTCCACAAAATCAACACTGTACAATGCCATAGAGATCGCCAAACTTCTCATGTCGTCCTTGAATGCATCATAGCCATATGAGCCGTGTAGTGAGGTAAGGGCTTGTTCAGCCCTACATATTCTATATCCATCCATGCATATATTGTAGATCATATCACATAGGACTATGCACATGTGAAAAAAAAATATGAGAGACAGTGTCCCTCTCATCAAAGCAGAAAACATAGACCTGCATCTCTGGAGCTATATTAACTCCTCGATAGGCGAGATTGTCCACCGTCGCCACACGCTCTTGAACCAACCTCCAACAAAATACCATGACACGATAAGGAGAAAGCTTCCCCCATATTGTGGCAATGTCCATCCTCACCGTTGAATCCAGATTTCTTTTTGTCCGGAGAGATTGATAAGCACTACGAACTGAGTAAAGCCCATTCGAATTCTCTATCCATATCCATCTATCCTTTCCGTGAGATGGCATCTTCTCCATTAGCAATGCAGTCAGCTCATTCACTCGTTCATTTTCCAATCCCCGTAACGGTCGGGACCATTCCCATTTCAAAGTCCACTCGTCTTCCTCCAACCTCCATTTTGACTCTACCGTACAGAAATGGTTAGCCGTCGCCCAATATAAATGACGGTCAAGAGTGGATAACGACCATTCATCTATCCATCGAGACTCCCAAAACAGAGTTCGATCCCCTGATCTAACATCACGTTTCAATCGCGAAGAGAACCAATCGAGATGAAATATTAATTCCTAGCAAGTTACTCTTCAAGAAATTGATGCTCATACCAGACACAATCTCATATAAACGAAGAATACCTTTCATGATCTTGACATTCGCCAGATTCCATTTACCAAATAATAATGTATCATCTGCATACAGAGGGTGAGTATACATAACATTACGACATTGCACACCTTGAAGACATCCAATATCCATTGCATTTTGAAGCAGTATAATAAGTCCTCCTGTCACCAGTAAGGAGGGAAAAGGTAAAAGCGGATCTCCTTGCCTAAAGTCTCTCTCCAAGTTGAAAATGCCCGAGGGTGACCCATTAACTTATATGGATGCCGACGAAGAAATAAGAGATGCTCGCATCCACTTAATCCAACGAACAGAGAAACCCATCCTACGCATCATATCTAATAAAAAACTCCAACTTACTGAATCATAAGCTTTAGCAAAGTCTACTTTCAAGAATATTGTCGTCTTCTTTGTCATTTGAACATAATGCAGGAGCTCATTGGTCATAAGGATGCCATCTTGTATTTGTCTACCCTTTATGAAAGCCAGTTGTTGCTTGGATATCACTTTATCTATCACCATAAGAAATATGTTCGCCAGGAGATTCGATAATAACTTGTAAGCATTTCCTACTAAGCGGAAGTGACTTAGATCGATAGGAGAAACACATTTCGCAATCAAAATAAAATTTGTAGCATTAAGACTATTCAGGATCTCACCAGTATAATAAAACTCATGAAGGAAAGCTATATACTCATCTTTTAAGACCTCCCAATGCATCTTTATAAAGTGGTAATTAAATCAATTTGGCCACAGACTTTTATTTTCGGAGCAACTCTTGAGCATATTCCTCAATCTCCTTCACTCTAAAGGGATTAGTAATAAATCATTATCTCCTATAGAGATTTTCTTCAAACAATCAAGACTTAGCACTGATTGATTCATCATAGAATCTGAAAAATGATTTTTAAAATGTAGAAATATTCCATTTTTTACTTCTACCACCATATCGCACCAAACAACATGAAGTTTTAGCCCATGAATACCATTTTGCATCCAGCCGGATTAAATATGAGCAAGAAAATACGAGTGTTAGCATCTCCCTCATGGATCCACTGAGAGCGGGACTTCTAAAAAGCTATTGAAGCTTTCCTATTCTGTTAAACTTGTAGCACATGGCATGCTTGCTTCCGAGTCCCTGTTTTGTCCGAAGTGAGGACCCTTGTTTCACTAATCACATCGAAATCATCTATAGTCGTCTACAGCTCATCAATAACGCGATCAACACTTCCGAAAATAGCCCTATTCCAATGTTTGTTTCAGCTACTTATAGAGCCCTTTTAATTTATTGTGCAAAATAAATGCTTTTAATCTGGCAAAAATCAAGCTCGCCAGGATTTAGCAACAAAGTCCTTGTAATCTGGATGTCTGTCCCAACAATTAAGAGACATAAAGTTCTTGGGACCCCAGTTCTGACTTTGAGTCATGAGAAGGATTGGTCGATGATCAACAATATTCCTTTCTAGTGCGACCTGTTGTATATCAGGCCATAAGTTTAGCCAAGATTCAGACAATAGAAAACGGTCTAAGCGACTCGCGCTACCTGTCCCGTTCATCTATGTATATTGATGCCATTGCAAAGGCAAGTCTACCAGTTCATTTTCTGTAATAAAATAATTAAAATCAATCATGTCCGGCGTAGGAGAATTGAGATAATTCAATCTTTCTTCAGGGAAACGAATTGAATTGAAATCTCCCATAATGCAGACCGAATCCGTTTGAGGTTCGTAATATAATCAGAAATATGTCTCCAAAGTTCTCTCTTTTCAATTAGAATCATAGGAAAATATACATAAATGAGCAGCAACATAAAGCCTGTTGCCAACCACGTCCCAGTAATAAACAAAATATTATGATATGACACTGACGATGATATCACAAAAATAGAAGAATTCCATATCAACAAAAGCCCTCCAGACATACCACAAATGGACTATAAGCCCAATCAAAACTGTTATCAGGCCAAATCCTCCGCACTATGTTCTTGTCCAATGTTTTTTTTGTCTCCTGTAGGCTCAAAAAATCCACCTCATGCTGTCTGACTAAGCTGTGAACTTCACTCTTGCGTCCCCGGCAACTAAGTCCCCGTATATTAATCGACATTAGCTTCATTGGTGCACCTGAGAAGCCCCATCAGATTTCTCAGCCTTCTCAACTTCACAAGATGCGATATCCCGACACTCCAAATCCTTAATGAGGCTAGCAACATTGTCGTCTGCTTGAAGGCTATGTATTTTGAGCTCCTTGCCTAGCTACCATATTTGCCTTGCATCAAAAGTGTCCCCACGTGATACTCTTACACCATTTGTATCGAGGCCATTTCTATCAATAGACAGAGGCAATGGAGTATCGCCTACACACTAATCTTTCAAATTTTGAAAATAGTTCAGGGCCTCTTTCAAAAACTGATACAGTTGTTCTTGCGAGATCGTCGAGCCATCTCCAACCACCATTTGAGCGATACCCTAGCAAGCTGTGCACAACATGTTTCATCTACTGGCAGCCTCTGCCCCTTCCTTAGAGCTAAAATACGACACAATGTCTAGCAAGGCATTAGGTACCCCACCTTCATATATTACCATCGGTAACTGCTTCTCCATCTCAACCTCCTTGCACGCAGACTGATGTTGCCCTAAAGAGTAACTCTTTATGCCTTCCAGTTGAGGGAACTCTGCTAGGTCTCGTCCCCCATTTCCTCCTCCAATTTATTTGCAGGTTTTTTCTTTTGCCACACAAATTTGTTATTTGACATCTGGTATCCAAGTTCTTCCACAACGTGCAATGAGAATACTTCCTCCAAATCCTCAACTTCCATTCTTCCTAACTCATCAATTAGACTAATATCCTGGATTTGCACAAGCATACATGCACGATACATCATTTTCTCGGTCGTATGTTAAAGGATCGATGCAAATCAAGGTACCATATTTTGTAACTGCTTCCGCAAAGAAATCATTGTACCAAAAATGTAGAAGTATCCCATAAACTTGAATCCAAGCTTCTCACACCTTAAACGAAGAGTTTAGTCGCCAAGGCCGATCCTGCTGCAATCCTAATCGGTGCAAAATTGAGTTGTCCTTTTGCATCGCCTCCTTCAATAATTCAATTGGCACATATAGGAGCACTTCACCCCCCTCAACACGGATTGCTTTGCACTCTGGGAAACCCAACTCTGTCAAGGATTCTTTAATTTTAACAATCTCCACTCCTCGTTTAGGTATACCAATTACACTATGCGTGAGCCACTCCGCCTCTAATGGCCTGGCTGCAATTTTCATCATGTTCTCCTTTTCTGTCCGATCTTGATGCAATTTATCTGCTACAGATCGAATTGATGTAGGCTTGCACAAATTGCGTAGCCGACAAGCCTGTCCTCCGAACTTACTGCCCTACGAACTACTAGTTGCATCGATCAAATCCAGATTCCACTTAATTTGTTCTCCATCTCAACTATGTCAGGCAAAGGAGAAAATTGAACGAATCAACCTATTGTTTCATGGTTGATTTTGGGGGATGAACACATCCCTGATTTTTCCATACGGCCCAAACACTCTCCACATATCCTCTTCTTCACAATTTGCCAGAAAATTTGTAAGATAATAGGAATTCATCGTCTCCCGAATCCTTCACACATACTGAGGGAGCCCTCCTTGCGGACGTTGTCCATCAGTGTTGTCAGAATTTTGGATCCAGGCTGGTGGAGAACTTTTTCACGATATGACCTTCTCAAAGCCATTCTCCCGATCCTTCTCCTCTTTTGTTGTATCGTCGTGGAAAATTGTATGTTGGGCGGTCACCAGATCGCCGTGAGAACGGTTGCCGGAGCTCGCGTAGTTTGCCGTTCTGACGTATTTTCTATTGGGATCTCGCATCGCATATATGTAAACTCAATTTATTTATAGTCATTTATTTAATTTATTATTCTTTATTTTCAATCATTTATTTAAATTTCAAGTATTTATTTAGTTGTCCTTGTTGGTTAGCCTATACCGCCCCTTGATGGCGATGTCACGACGGCGGTATGAGGCTTTTCCTTTCAGTTATTTATTTATTTTCAATCATTCATTTAAATTTTAGTTATTTGAATGAGTTCCCTCGCCAATCAGTTGGAGCGACAGCGACACGAGGACTTTCTTTATCCCTCTTTTTCTTCTCCATTCCCTTTTCTTCTCTCCTAGTTTAACTGTCATTCCTTTTCACTTCTTTTTTTCCTGCATTCCTTTATATTTTTATTCTGTGTTATTTTGGTCCAAGTTTCACATGATTTTTATCTCATGAACAGCTTGCCGGGATTGGGCCACAGTATGTAGCCCACAAACAAGTCCAAGTTCATGTAGACACAAGTATTGACTCTCAGCCACCTGGTTCACAGGCAGGTGATGCAGCTACTATGACCACAACTTCACCAGCGTACATTCAGCCTAAATATTTCCAAAAATACAGTTATTAACAGCCGTTCTCTCATCAAAGGATCGCCTACTCAACTCCTCCAAAGGACATGTAACAGTAGATTAGGTTTATCTTCATCCATTTTCGTTTCTATAAATTACATGTACAAAACGTTGTAGAACTCATTTTTCTAAAAAACATCAATTCAAGCGTTACATCGACTAACCATTATCTTCTAAAATTCATTAACCAAACTTGGACCCGAGCCAAACTCGGTTGCTCGTGATGAAAATCTTCATATAAGCTCTCTTCATATTATAGATGGCAGACTACGGGCTCCATTGCTTTGCTCCAGACTTGATAGGATTTGGTTTTAGTAACAAGTCACAGGCAGGATATGGCTTTGACTACACAAGTTTCAAAATATTGATAGTTAGTTTCAGTTCGTGATCACATCAGTCACTAAGAGGCCGTTTACTAACAATTTCGTCTTGCGAATTAACTGTGGATTGATACTGAAATTGCGCACCAAATAATGGAATTGAGCCAAAAAAGCAATTACACGTTTACTAAATTTTGTATTTGTACGGGGGTTTGTATTTGCGTCATACGAGCCGGCTTCCTCCTCCAGCACAGCGAATTTCTCGAACCTCCACGGCAACGCACCGTAGTAGGTGTTGAGCATCAGCTTCCCACCGCCGTTGTTGGCATTGGGATTCTCCGGGAACGTGAAATTGATGATGACGACGGTGTAAACCCGATCGTAGCCCCAATCCGGGAGCATCTTGTACATTTTAGCCCTCACCGACGAGTTCCCATGGTTAGGGATCCACTCGCATTTGTACCACGGCTGACCATACACGTGAATCGGCTTTGAGGCGAGGCCCACCACCACGAAGTTCACGATCCATCGCGGTACGCGTCCATCTGGACGAACAACGTCGTTGCGTTTCCGTGAGCTCGGAACGTCCGCCTATTGAGGTTGGCGGATGGGCTGCTAATGAGCTTCTTCTCCGCAAGCGAAGCGGCGGCGCTTACCGTAACGGCCGCCTTGAAGGCGAGAGATTCGGTGGCGGCGGATGCGGAGGAGCACCGGTATGTGACGGAGAGAAGGTTCTCGTAGTACGGCTGCAACCATTCTTACAATGAGAATGTAATTTCAGTGAACCAAAATGGTAGGATTGAAATCAATTCATCCTTTTTGATAGAATTATTTTTTGCGCTCAATCTCATCATTTTTAAAAAGTTTCGCGGGACATGAGATTAAATTCCCCGACCCGCTTTGTCAAGTGTGTGTCTGGTAAACATAGAATTGCGCTCTAATCCTATCATAATGACGCATAATTCTGTCTAGTAAACAGACCCTAAGTGTTTATTCAATGTGGACTCTTTCGAAGTTGTTGTGTCTTATTAAGCAATAAACCCATATATATATATATGTGTGTGTGTGTGTGTGTGACGTGGCCCGAAATAGCTCCAGCCAAGGAAATCATCCCATAGGGAAAATGGAAAATACGACTCAGTGGAACGGATCCGCGCTGCCACACCCGCCCCTACAGGATAGGGTTACATTGCCAAAACACATGGAGAAATAATGATTGGGCCATGTCTCTAGGGGAAATGATATAGCGCAAGAACTTTTAGTAAGAAAATCACAAGAATAGTGGGCCATGCGTGTTAAACATCAATCCTAACGTATTAAACACTAATCACAATCGTTCATTTGTTGTCAAATACGCGGGGTCCACCATTCCTGTAAAATTCCCCTACAAACGCACGTGAGGAAAAATAGCAAACGGCATTAAACGGATTGAACCGATCCTCATTTCCGCTTGGCAAAAAGACCAGCCAACTACCTCTCCTAATGCTACAAATTCAGCTATAAAAGAGAGGCTTACGACAGGGAAAAAGAGGGGGAGGAGGAGTGAAACAATTCTGAAAAAAAAAAAAGGCTAGAATAGTCGGCCTCATTCCCTAGCCGTGTATAAGCTTGTGCACGTCTATTTTCATTGCCTTGTTCTTCTGAAATATTCTGGGAAATACATAGGGAATTCATTTTGCTAGCAGAAAGAAAAGGCGATTGGCCCTTTTCAGTCCAGAAGGAGACAAAATTCTGTATATTTATTGCCACTGTTCTCTAGCAGTATTTCCGAAAAGAAAAATATCACAAAATAATTGCATAACAGGTACGGATAAAAATCCGACTACACCAATATATATGCCATTGTTCCTTACTTTTTCTAACTAAACTTTTGCTTCTTGTTTTTTCTTAGAGATTTATGGTGGGATCATATCGATTGACATGGAATATAAAAAATCAAAGCAAAATATCAAAGCTTGCAATCCTTAACACCCCTTTGACAATCTCATCTCCCAATCTAGAAATGTTTCAACAACTCCGGTTATATTTATACACCAATCACATGCAGGTAATTCCTCTTAATCTGACCAGGATTGCCTCCTACATCACCGTTACGCTCTTTATTGAATGCAGTTATGGCTGAGCGTTTTATTGAAGTAGATAGCGCGTATGCATCAAGAAACTGTTCTTCTCTTTTCAGAAACATGGCGTTTCAAATTTGTTCCTCTGTGTTGTGTAATTGATGTGTTTCATTTACTTTGCTTTTGTTGAAATATGGGCTTAGGCCTATCTTTTAGATTATTATAAGTTTTTATTTATTTTCTTTTTTACCTTTCTATTAGTCTATATAAACTCATGTACTCTCACAATACTTTTTTTACCTAAATTCTATTTGGTATCAGAGCCAAACCCAAACCCTAATCCTCACATAAAAACTGCCACCCAACCCCCATCTTCCAGAAAACTACCACCTTCATCTTCCAGAAAACCATCTACGTCACCTCCCTACAAACCGTCTGCACTACCCTCCATCAGCGACTAAGAAGCCAGTCTGGCTGCGAATATGAGTATGTCGGCTCTCTGGTGATGAAGTGAGAGCCTCTGTCCGCTTGTTACCTGTTCTTGGAAGACCTGTTCGGTCTCCATGGTCTCTTATTTGGAAGACCTATTCGGTCTCCATAGTCTCCTCCACCGTGTTCTCCAGTGGAGTGTATTTCATACTGGCAGTTATGTTGAGGCGAGATTCACAGGACATTGTTGAAGAAGATTATTACACTGCATTGTACAATGGCAGTCAAGCGCAATTTAATACTTATATTGAGGCAGAGACCTTACTGAATATTCTATTACATTAATGGAAAGAAAGAATAAGGCTGTGGATATTGGAAATGGTGAAAATATGGGTTATGGCATGAGGTAAAGGAAGATAGCGTATTGACATCATACAGACACTTCTTCTGCAAATCTTTTTAATCGATTTTGGTTCTAGCATGAGACGAAGTTCTTGCCCTATGTGTTCAAAATCAAAGCCACTTAATGTTGATTTTTCAGCTAATAAGTTTGACAATGACCAGAATCTGAATGTCACGATCAAAGGATTTAGACCTTCTATATTTTGAATAGAATTCAGCCGGACGACTTTCAGACAAGTACTAGAATAGGTGCATTTGTGCTCGATCAAATAGCCTTTGTTGTCCCTTTAGGCCATCGTACCAGGAGTAACAGTCCTTATTCCTTGGCTTGAAGTCCCAAGATTGTTGTTTTTGCTGTAGTTACTCCTACTGCACTTCACAGTAAGAACTCATCATGTTTGGATTCTAGATTATGGGGTAAACAATCATATGACCGGTGAGTTGTCTCATTTTACTTCATCATTTACCCCCATAAATGAGTCTATTTGTATTGCAGATGGGTCTTCCATTCCCATCAATAGTCAGTGTTGATGCTCAATTGTCTACTCACATCACTCTTTCATCTATTTATTTTATTCCCAATTTCACTTTAAACCTTCTTTCTATCCATCGTCTTATTAAAGATCATAATTGTATTGTTATTTTTTCCTCATTGTTTTTATTTGCAGGACCTGAATACGAAGAAGATTTTTGGCAAGGGGCTTGATAGGGCTGGGCATTCAGAATTTAAAATTTGGAAATTCCAATTTCTGAAATTTTCCGAATTTCGAATTCCGATCCGAAATTCCGAATTCCGATTTTGGATCGGATCGGAATATGATTTTAGTTTCTAATTATATTTTGGATCGGATCGAAAATATATGGTGGATTTCTAAATTTCCGAATTTCAGAACGTTATTTTAGAAAATCCGAATTTCTCAAATATTTCCGAATTTCCAAAATATTTCCGAATTTCCAAAATATTTTTTCTAGTTCTCCAAAATATTTTTGAATTTCAAAAGCAATTTTTTTAATTTTTATTATTGTTCGGAAATTCCAAATTTTCGAATTCCGAAATAAAATACGGATCGGTTCGAAAATTACATTCTATTTCCGAAATAATTTCGGATCGGATCGGAAATTCCCATTTTCGGATTTCGAATTTCGAATGCCCAAGCTTAGGGCATGAGATGGCCTATACTACTTTGGTGATCACCTACAATCTCATATGTCTTTTTCGTTTCAAGCCACTGTCTCACCACCTTCTCATGACTTTGTTTTGTCAACCGGTTATGTTTCCCCTCCCCCCAACCATAGACTTGTGGCAAGCTCGTCTTGAACATGTAAATTTATAGTATTTATGTTGGTCGTTTCATTCTTTGAATAAAGCTTGCAATAATTCTCATTTTTTATGCATGGTTTGTGAATTATCTAAGCACACCCATAAGTCGTACATTAGTCGTATGCACCGAGCACCCAATGCTTTTGATCTTATTGATTATCATATCTGGGGACCTTCACCTGCTATAGCCTTCTCACAACACCGTTATTATACCACATTCATCGATGATCTACGCGTTACACCTGGGTTTATCTCATGAAAAAAGAAATGTGAATTTTTCTCTCATTTCCCCCACTTTCTTGCAAGTGATTAAAACCCAATTTCATAATATGGTGCTTAACATTCGATCTGATAATGGTAGAGTATGTTTCAGATGAATTCAGGTAAGAACTTAATAGATATGGCATTGTCAAACATCTCACTTGTCCCTATACTTTTGAATAGAATGGTGTAGCGGAGTGCAAGAACTATGATATTATGTTCATTGTTCGATGTTTTCTTTGAGGTATGGGGGTGCTAAGACTTTCTGGCACATGGTTGTTCTCACTACTAATTACCTTATTAACCAAACTCCTAGTTGTGTCCTACATGGTACGGCCCCCTTCATGTTCTTAAGCCAGGTAGCATGTTGTTTCCACTTGTTCAAAACACAAGTCCTATAAGTACAAAACTAAATGATAAGATTGTTCGTTGTGTCTTTGTGAGATATTCCTCTATCTCCAAAGGATAGAAGTGCTTTGATTTTGTCACTCCTCTTTTTATTACTCTTTGGATGTCACATTCCTTTAGATTTCCCCTTTTTTCACAGGTCCCCCTTTTTCACAGGTCCCACTCCTTCCCTAAATGTCACTTTACGGCCTGTTATGGAAAACCTACCCATTCTTCTTCATCCTATCCCCATACATCACATCCATGCTCCTCCAGATCCAATTCTTCCATATCCGATTCCCCTTCAAGCATATTGTTGCCGTCCACACTCCACTGCACCCTCGCTAGATTCTTCATCGGAATCAGGTAATGTATCACCTCCCATAAGTTGTGATATTGATATTCCTCAATATCTTACGTGTGACCGATGCCCACCTGATCACTTGACTTTTATATATTGTACTGACTACCCTATTGTTAAGTACTTTTCTTACCAGGGTCTGCCACAATCCCACCATTCTTTCTTTATAGACAGGCAAACGTGCGCATGCAAATGAGATAGGCACGACACACATGGAAAAAAATGTGCAAACGTGCCTAAACCACACGCATAAAAATGTGCATGCAATGGGTCATTTGTTTTTATAGAAAACGTACGTGTGATATCTGCCTATTTTGCAAATGGTGCGTTCACAGGTTAAACTGTGACGGGTATAGTGCAAACCATGTGGCAAGCGGTTTGCCCATTTTTAAAGATGTTTTAAAAAAAATAGCTACAACTATGATAAACCTGCAACCACTATTCAAGGCATGAAACCACGGACAATTGTTCCGAAGATTATGATGAAACAAACAAACTTGGCACCAAAACTCGAAACCCTAATGAACAAATCCCTAATTATCTCGAACACAAATTAGAGACGATAAGGAATCTTGCTTCAATTGCATACTATTTGACCTACCCCACGAAATCGATGGCTGGTTCACGGAGAATAACTTCTTGATGAATGTACGCAGATGAGAATGGAGATTGGTCGGCTCTCCAACGACGCCGAAAGGTTCAAAGAGAGCTCTTTCCCTTTCAATTCGTTCCGTAAACTACACTCTCCCTACCCGAGGGATAGATCGACGAGAAGTCCCATTCACTAGCTATGGTAACGAGACAAAAAAAGAGTTGATGAGCCCTATGAGATAGGAAAATCTCAAGTACGGTTCTAGTCTTTGTGGCTCAAGAGACCTCAAGGTTGACTAACATCATTTAGTCGATCTTAGGTTTATAAGAAAACTTCCCGTTTCGCACCCCAAGTAAACCCTACCTATATCACTAGAAGTTAACCCTCGCCTTCCCTATACAACTGTTCTATCACTCACTGATGGTCGGGGCAAGACTCCTCCCAACGAGCTAGAATAGAAAAGAAAGAAGGCTGGCTTTGGCTAGGTGGAAAAGCTCAACTCAAGATCTCCTTGGCGGTAAGAATCTTCACCACATTAGAACTCAAAGAGAAAACAAAATGATTTTTGGTCTTCTATAAGGTAGGGACAAAATGCATTTTCAATATGCAATCCCTAAACAGCTAATTGGGCCAACTTAACCCATGCGGCAGGTGGGATTTTTGGGGGGGTTAGGTTTAAATTATTTTGGTAGTATACAATTTGAGTAAACAATTATACTTCATGATCAACGATGGTTCAGTAAACAAATTTGATTAGGTTGATCTTGATTCTCGTGCATTGATATATGGGATTGTGCTTTTCTTGTTTTTTTTCCCAATCTTTTGTCGCGAATTGTTGCCCTCGTTTTGGTTATGTATTGGTTTAATTAGTTTTCATGTATAGTCATGGGAATTTAATATTTCTTGTATATTCTGAATTGAGTTTGACTATGTTTTACTTATCGTGTTGGTTACTCAGAAAGTATATGGAGCGAGAAAAGTGAATTGCTATATTTTATTTCTTTGTTTAGTTGTTATGGTATAGGAAGAAGGGGCCCGTTCAACTGACACCAACAATTACACCAAGTGTTACACTTCATCCTGGCCGTTGATTTCAACGGCCAGGATGGAAAGAATGAGTTTTCGCGATTGGGAAAGAAAAACAAGAAGATGGGCCGCACGAAGTCATTTTCGTACAGACTGAAAAACAAGAAAGCCGCAGTTCATCTTCTCACCGCTCATCTTCTCCACTCGGCTAAAATCGCTGCGACCTCCGGCCTCCAGCTTCCCAGCGAGCGAGACCCAGGTATTTCACTGCGAACTCCGACCTCCAGCTTCCAAGGCGCAGAGCCGACCGAAAATCATTCTGTTTGGGGAAAAATCCACTCGAACTCGATTTCTTAAAACCCTCACTCGATTTCTGCTTGGAGTTTATTTGGGTGGCGTTAAGTTAGCAGTTCGCTTGTTTTCGCAAAGTCGAGTTCGAGTTTAGGGTTCGAGTCATTTTTCACTTTCCTGAATTCAGCTGGTATTGTTTATGAAATTCTTGAATTCAGCTGGTATTGTTTAGGTTTTTTGTTGTTCGTTCAGACTATTGAGGCTATTTCGAAGAAATCCAGATCACGATTGTTATTATTCTTTATACATGTGGGTTACAAGAGTCTTGATAGTTATTATTCTTTATTCAGGAAATGATTTGGAATGTATTTGATTGCTGGGAACACAGACAAGATTGTTGGTTAGTGTTTATCCACTAGTTATTGACAATTGGATGGATGGATCACTATTTTTAATTGTTTTGATGAGTGCTTAGGAACCTCTTGTATGTTCGGGTCAACATAACAAAAGATCAAACTATGCTTCTACATTTCCCTGATGGCAAAGCAGACAACTATGCATTGATATTCTGGTAGAACCACATTTTTTTTACTTTCAAGACAATGCTGGTAAAGAACAGATAATACGGTTCGAATACAAGAACATCTCATTTACAACCCAAGTTCACCATTCAGACTCACTTCTTGAGTCTGTTGTACTTCATTTTGAGAAATAGAATAAAAACCAAGATCTACACAGCAATCAAAACTGTAGGATCGTGTCTCATTCCCATCTTCAACTTCAACTGGAGCCTCAATAGTCTGAACTAGCACAACTTTCAAAGCATGTGGTGCAGTTAGTCCACATACAAATGGTACTGGGCAAGTGGCAATCTGCACACCAACTGCAGAAACAGAAAAACACAACAGACCACTTGGATTACCTTAACTCGATCAAATGGTATCGAAAAGAAGAAATGTCGGGAGCCAGCAGTAGCAATAACTCGATAAAAAAACATGAATATGCCTTATTCTTGGAAATACATGATCCAGAAAGTTAAATAAGATTAACGTGATCAAAGAATGAAGGTAAAAGGCACTTTAAGATGTTCTATTGAAGTAAAAGTTCATCCCATAAGCACTACATGGGTTATAAAACTTAGATCTAAACTATCAAAAAAAGCAATAATTAACGTGATCAAAGAATGAATGAAAAATGACAAGTATGGACATCTACACACCCAAATTGTAATTGTTCGAAGCTGAATTCAGGAAAATGACAAGTATGGATATCTACGCACAACCCTAAACGTAAAGAAACTACCTGAGTATTTTTCGGATATTATTCGCTTTACTTGAGGCGAATTTGCGGCTTCTCGACTCGAAGTGAAAAATGACTCGAACCCTAAACTCGAACTCGCCTAAACCCTAAACAAGCAAACCTAAACTGAACGGGCCACCCAAATAAACTCCAAGCAGAAATCGAGTGAGGGTTTTAAGAAATCGAGTTCGAGTGGATTTTTCCCCAAACAGAATGATTTTCGGTCGGCTCTACGCCTTGTTCGCTGGGAAGCAGGAGGTCGGAGTTCGCAGTGAAATACCCGGGTCTCGCTCGCTGGGAAGCTTGAGGCCGGAGGTCGCAGCGATTTTAGCCGAGTGGAGAAGATGAGCGGCGAGAAGATTCGCTGCAGCTTTCTTGTTTTTCAGTCTGTACGAAAATGAGTTTCCGCGGCCCATCTTCTTGTTTTCCTTTCCCAATCGCGAAAACTCATTCTTTCCATCCTGGCCGTTGATTTCAACGGCCAGGATGAAGTGTAAGACTTGGTGTAATATTTGATGTCAGTTGAACGGGCCCGTATATATATATACATATATAGAGAGAGACTTCAATTAAATGGATAAGATATGGTGGTTGGATAAGTTTGAAGCAAGTTATGAGAGTTTATAGATAAGATTAATGAACATTCATATAATTTATTTTATTATACTTCATTTTCAATGTCAATTTCTTCATGCCTCATTAAAATTTACTAACAAAAAATTCTATGGAAAAAAATCTTAGTAAAAAAATAATTAATAAACTAAATGCATATTTAAAGTACTGTCTCATTAAAAACAAAAACTCAACGGGGAATAAATCTTAGCGAAAGAAAATAGTATTGTCATATCCCATCATAATTGCATCACTTTATATCTGTGAGAATGTCTTATTTTGATCTATTGTTTCAACTTTTCAAATATTGTAAGAGACACCGCTTGAGCAAAAAGTCTCCTAAAAGTGGAGAAAAACTATATCTTGCCAATAAATATGTACAACAAATGATCCATCAAATAAGGCAATCTTAACAAGATATCCATCACCACACTAAGTCCACTCATATATAATACTTCAAGACCAAATTATTTCTCGTTATCTTATATATGTTGGGATAAATAAATTGATACCTAATATGACCTCAAGATCAAATCTATACTAAAGATACGTCTTGTCACTATGCAAATATATATGCACCTTATATGCCCAGTTCACGATTCATAATAGCAATGGGAAGTAAATGATCTTTTAAAACAATTGCACTAGAAAACAAAGATCCCGAGGTGAACAAAACTTGAACTAAAACAATTGGGGGAGCCACCCCTCCCCCTACAAATAAATTCAAGAGCTATTGAAGCCATAATATTCTCCATATAACTTAGTGAGTGTTTACAAAAAAAAATTCAAAGCAGTTTTTGGCTCTTCTACCATAATTTTTTGGGTGTTTGCAATGATGACTTTTAGCAGTGACTTGTGTGTGTAAAGCCTAGAAAAGGTCAAAAGTTAGGTTGAGCGTACTTCTATAAAGATCCTTTTACCAGACTACTTTTACAAAATACAAGAACTTGCAAACATTGTCTTAGACAGCAGTAAAATAGTTAAATATTAAAATAAAGCAACTCAAGCCCGTAGGTCAACGGATTGTACTCACAACGAGAACCCAAACCAATTTGGGTGTCGAATTCAAGCCCATTGGGACATCCGTGATGTACATGAATATGAATACTTCAAAGAGAACTCCGTGTTTGGTAACGAGATAACCAAGTGATAACTGGATGAATATTGTTGTTGTATGTACGCACACACAATTTGGTACTTGCCGAATAACACCCGATTTTCAATCTATACATCGATGGATTAAAAATGGGCCAACTAATTATGCCATCTTATTTGCGAATTACCCTTCACGTAGTCGTTGAATCTCATATTCTAATCTCCGTATGGGTTTTCCAAGCAAATTCACTAAAATTCAAGACATTCAACATACTAGACCAACAAATTCGTTAGTTTCCGCATTTGCTATTCCATTCCTTCGCGTCTTGAACAATATTGATTATCAATAATTTATTGAGAAATCTTCATCAGTTGAAATTCTAGGTCATCATGTGGAAGATGAGCAGTTTAAGGGCGATATGTAGGCCACAAGCCGTGTTTTCTTCCATGGCAAGCTATTGCAGATCGATGGTCAAGTTATCTGGTATAGTCCAATTAATCCCAGCCCAACAATGGCCCAAACACAAAAATCCTACCTTTTCAACCACCAATAGAAATAAGACACTCAAGTTGGACACATGCCAATTTGAGAGAATAGGTGGCAACCCATCTTGATCCCTATGAGGCTTGAAACAGGTAGAGGAGCCAAGAGTCCCCATTCTTCCTCTATAAAATAGAACCAATCACAGAAGAGACGAGAGGATGGATATGGAGAAAAGGGGAGGAAATGAGAAGAAGGAAAGAAAAGGAGAGGAAAGAGAAGAAGAGAAGAAGAGAAAAAAGAGAAGAAAAGAGAAGACAAAAGAGGAAAAAGATTGGAGAGAAAAACTCTTGTAAAGAAAAGACTTGGAAAAGAAATAAGAGAAATCCGGTTAAGGAAAAATTTGTTTCCAAGAGTGGTCCCCTGACCCCCAAAATTACTTATTTTCAAACAATCTTCCATTATTGGATTCTTATTTAAGAGATGAGTTTTCACCCCACCCCACCCCCAACATATTTATTACCTATTTTTCTCTATTTATTTTTTCAATATTAATTCATTAACCAAGCACAATAAAATCCGATCGTGTTTCTTTGTTCAAGAATCTTAATTGTAATTTCAGACCTCCATCGTCATTGTCACCTTTTGCATTTTGGTTTTAGAGATTGGGCGAAGAGAGGAAGTATCTGAAAGAATTGAATAGTGTTGAAGGAAGATGAAAAGAATGGAGAGATCTTCAATGATCTCTATAGTGATGTAGTATATTAATTTATAGATACAAATAAGTTATATTTGGTACATGAATAATTACAAGGAAGATTTAAGTCTAATCTAAATCGGATCTTCATCCTGATTTGTTTCCCTGATATCTTGGAGTTTCCTTATCTCTTGTGCTTCATCATTATTGTTAACAGCCCCTCTCAAGTGAATAGGGGGCAAAGCCAGTATGAGCTTGGCACAAAGAAATTTGAAGCGAGTGGTACCAAGGCCCTTGGTAAAAATGTAAGCGACCTGATCATGAGTACTAAGGTGTCGAATAAGAATATCCTTGTTGAGAACTTTCTCACGAATGAAATGGTAATCCACCTCAATGTATTTTCTCCTAGCATGAAACACTGGATTGGATGCAAGGGCTAGAGTACCAATGTTATTACACCAGAGAATTGGGCAATCAACAAGTGGGATCCTCAAGTCACAAAATAGCATTCGAATCCAGTACAATTCAGTGGTGGTTAGGGCCATTGCCAGATATTCCGCTTTTGATGCTAGAGCGAGAGACCACATACTCCTTTTTGGCCGACCAGGAGTAAGACAGGACCCAAGAATATACCAAATCATGTGGTAAAGCATAGATCAAGAGGATCACCAGCCCAATTAGAGTTACAGAATGCCTGAAGCTGTAATGAGCCAGGAGAATACCACAAACCAAGACCAGGAGTTCCTTTTAAGTACCGCAAGACACGCTTGGCAGTACTCCAATGAGGCACAGAAGGACTATGCATATCCTGACATAGCTGGTTCACAGAAAAGGCCATGTCAGGATGAGACAATATGCAATATTGTAACGCTCCTATCATTTGTCTGTATAAAGTAGCATCAGATGGTCCAAGAGTGGATACATCTATGACAACAGGAAGAAGAAGATGACGGAAAAGGCTTAGCACCAAGCATCTTGGTGCGATCCAATAGATCTGAGATATACTTGCTCTATCAAATATGAAGACTGAAGGAGTCTCTGACAGCCTCAAGACCGAGAAAGTAGCCAAGATTCCCTAGGTTCCGACGATGAAAGTTGGCCTGAAGGCCACTAATAAGAGTTGTAAGAGCATTCTCAGAGGAGTCAGTGACCAGAATATCATCAACATAAATAAGTAGGAACAGTTGGACATCATTGGAGCGAAATGTGATTAAGGACAAGTCATTGGTCGAGCAAACAAAACCAATATCAACTAGAGTCTGAGAAAGTCGAACATACCAAGCATGGGGTGTTTGTTTAAGTCCATAGAGTACTTTGTGAAAAGAACAAACATAGTCAGAATGCTGCTGAGACGCAAAGCCGGGGGGTTGTTCCATGTAAATAGTCTCATTAAGATCACTATTAAGAAATACATTTGATACATCAAGTTGTTGGATCTTCTAGTCAAAGTGAACGACAATAGTGAGGAACAACCAGAGAGTCAACATTTTCACTACAGGGCTAAACGACTCAGTAAAGTCAAGACCATTATCTTGCTCAAAACCACAAGCTACCAATGGAGCCTTATAGCGATCAATAGAGCAATCAAATTTTTGTTTAAGATTATAAACCCGTTAGCACCGAATAACATAATACTCAGGTGGACACGGACATAGGGACCAAGTTTGATTTGCTACAAATGCGTCAAACTCTCCATCATAGCAATTCACCATTCCTAAGAAGATGCAACCTGCAAGTAAGTGATAGGTTCATGGAGAATCTGAACACTGATAAAAGAGCACGAAGAGTGACATAATAAAGATAATCCGGGAATTGTTTAGAACAACTAGAATCTGTTCGAGATCGTGTGATAATAGTTGTGGATGGGGGAGGAATTGAAGTATCTGGTCCTAGAATAGTTAAAGAGGTGATATCGGAAAATGTAACGGGCGCTACAGATGTATTGAGTGTTGGATGATGAGTAGAGGATATGCCACTTGAAAATGGTTCAAGTGGAGCTGCCGACCGGAGGAGCAGGGATGGTGGTTTAGGTGAAGGTGAAGGTAAGGGTGAGACAAGTATCGGATCAGGCAGCAAAGGGAAAGCTTGCTCTGAAGTACCTACGACATGAGAAGGGCCAATGTATGTAGGGGTAAATGGACTTAAGAAGTGGGAAATGGTACATGAATCAGGATAGCCACCGAGGAAGGAGCAGTCTGAGCAGTATGTTCCAAGGCAGCAGGGAATACAGTTTCATCGAATATAACATGCCAAGATAAATATGTGGTCCTACATACAGCTTATACCCAGAATGCTGAGAACTATATCCAATAAAAATGCACTTAAAAATTCAAAACATGAGTTTATGAGTGTTATAAGAACGTAGAAGAGGATAATAGACACTCAAATGACCAAAATTTCGAGTAGTCCGGTTTGGTTCCAAACAATTTTTCAAATGGACTAACATGATCCAGTACAGTAGTAGGAAGGCGATTAATAATAAATATGGCAGTTGAGCAAGTATCAACCCAATACGTTGTAGATAAATGAGACTGGCCCAATAAGGCCAACCCCATTTCCATAATGTGGCAATGTTTCCTTTCTGCAAGTCCATTCTATTGGGGAGTATAAGGGCATGAAATTCGGTGAAAATTATAGTTTTATCGTGAAATTTTTTATTCCCTACCCCATCGGTTTGAAAAGATTTAATTTTAACCGAGAATTGGTTTTCCACTAAAGCTCTAAATGTAAGAAAAGTTTCAAACACCTCTGATTTGTCTTTAAGAGGATATAACCATGTAAACCTGAAATCATCAATAGAGATGACATAGTAACGACAATCTTTATGTGAAAAAACCGAAGTTGACCATACTTCATAATGAATCAGCTCCAACGAATGCGTGGTGACTCGACTAGATAACTCAAAAAGGAAGCTGCTTACCCTTTCCAAGCTAGCATGGCTCGCATACAGACTCAAAAATATGACTAGAACATTGAATTTCAGATTGCCTGATAAGTCGACGAACAGTAATGGGTGAAGCATGTCCTAAGCGTGAATGCCAAATTGAAAAAGTAGGCTGAGTATCAACATGGACAACCAAAGCATGTTTAATTGACTGATAATTGGTTCCAAGCTTGATCGGATACATATCGCCCTCACTGGGTCCCTTCAGTAGTGTCTACCTCGTCTTATTATCCTTGATAAAATAACCAAATATAGTGAGGATAAAATAACAATGTTTATCTACACACAAATGCTAGGTAGAAAAAATATTAGCAGCCACATTAGGACAATGAAGTACACGGGACAATTTAAGGGGACAAGTAGAAGAATTAACAGATAGGGAGTCAGTGTTCAGAACATGCAAACCTGTACCATTACCAACATCTACAGAATCAGACCCAGAATAGGGTTGTTGCTGCAAAAGAGGAGTAGAGTCATTAGTAATATGATAATTAGCACAGCTGTCCACAAGCCACACATTGTCATCAATATTCAAATTAGTTTGAGCAGCCGTAGCATCAAGTTGAGATGGTGGATGACGTCCATAATAAGCAAAGTTCATCATTTGATAACATTCCAAGGCAGTATGATAGGGTCAGTCATATATCTGGCATCTCACAGGTTCATCTGACGGGCTGGATTCAGTAGATTGATCTCGAGAGGTAGGATTTATTCGTCCCGATAGCAAAGGCCCACTGGATTGTCTTACACGACCACGGCCCGATCGATTTTGATCACCCCAATTCGGCCCAAGAATTCTATTACCATATTGTGGCCCATTTCCGCGAGAAAATTACTGCAGCCCACGACCACGTTTGGACGAATAGTCAGCCCAGCAGCAGAAGGGTTATGTCCACGGGAAAATTGTTGTCGTCCATTCCGAGACTTAGCGTGAATTTGGTAGCGGGTATGTGCTTGATTTATGTCTGTTTTCCACCAGTAAACCGAGTTTAACCTATTATGACAGGCGTTTGGTGCCCCAAGATTTTTTAACCCTGCCCGAAAGTTTACTCCTCGGGCAGGATTACGATCGGTCAAATTCCCCGATTTAAACCCTCGAAAATTCGAGGGTTTGCCAAAACCAATTCTAACCAATGAGAATCGCCTTAGTGAAATGACCAAAATAACCCTCTGCCACCGAGAAATTACCAATAAGCCAAGTATAAAAGATGATCTCAAGACACTTTCCCCAAACTTCATTTTTCATTCGCGAACCCTAGGCAGAGCACGCGAATCGTTCTCATCTTCTCCAACTTGAAATTTAATCGAAGTTTGCTTCGATTCTGGTGTTCATTGTCAATCTCGTACGACTGCGCTTGTTTAGGGTCTAATCCTTTGTGGTTTTCATGCAGGATTTGGCAGCTTGAAGGCTGCTCCCGAAGCGATTACAGTGCATAGCAGCTTATTTGGGTGAATTCTTGTTTCCTCCACTCGATTTCCATTCTGTCACAAAGATTTTGCGTTCCATTTGCTAGTTTTCTTCAATTATTTCTTCCTATTTTGTCTGTTTTGTCATTTTTGGCTGCCTGTTTTGTCGGGTTTTGCTGCCTGTGCATTCTATATTTTAACAATATGAGTTTTATGTTATATCGATGACTTTCTTATTCTTTGTTGGTTTTTTGTTTACCATATCAATACTAGAAATTCAAGAATCCTAAGTCATGGCATTGTGCAACTAGAGTAGAGATGTCAGAAACTATGCAGCTAGTATGCTCTTGCTTGTGCTTCATGACTGTTGTTATTTGATTGATGAGCATTTTAATTGACGTGCCTGAACTGGATAATCTTCAGTTGAGCCAATCACGTTTGCGCAAGCGCAAGCGTGACAGAAATATTGCACCGAAGTATTTAATATTAGATAAAATTTCTGAAAGATTGACGTTTATAGAGCGAATTACACAAGAATCAAACAGGGAATGTTTTAAGAATTTGAGGATGTCTAGAACCGCTTTTGATGAGTTGTGCAAACTCTTGCGAGTTAGATGTGGTCTGGCAGATGATAGGTATGTCTCTGTGGCTGAGAAGGTTGCTATCTTTCTTCGCACCTTGGCCCATCATCAGAAGAATAGGGTACTGCAATCTGGTTTTCAGAGGAGTGGGTAGACGATTAGCCAAATTTTTCACCAAGTACTCAAAGGCGTTCTTATATGCATACTATCCTACTTGCAATACCTATACCCATTTGCGAGAGCAACACCGACAAAAGATGGAAATAGTTCCAAGTAAGTTTAATCATGTTCTCATATGGTATTCCTATTTCTGTTTTAACCGTTTATTGCAACTTGATCTGAGGGATGCGTTGGTGCACTTGATGGGATGTATATCTCACTTCATGTACCAACTTCGGACCAGCCACGCTATCGGACACGTAAAGGTGGTCTGGCAACCAACGTTCTAGGCATTTGTGACACTCAGGGACAATTTACCTACATGTTGGTTGGTTGGGAGGGCTCCGTTGCGGATAGCAGGGTGCTTCGTGATGCAATAGACCGGGATAGTAGATTTAGGGTCCAAAGTGGTGAATCTCTGTCTTAGTCCATTTTTAATATGTACGCATGCATTTATGTGACCTTCGGGTAATACTGCAGGAACCTACTACCTATGCGATAGTGGATATACCAACGGCCCAGGCTTCCTAACTCCATATAGGGAAACGAGGTATCATCTCCAGGAGTGGGCTACTGCAAATCGTAGACCACAGAATCACAAAGAATTGTTCAACCTGTGCCACTCAGCGGCACGAAATGTCATAGAGCGTGCCTTCGGTGTTCTTAAGAAGCGTTTCTCTGTGCTCAGGAGTACCACATTCTTCCCAGTACAAACACAGTGTGACATTATCTTGGCGTGCGCTTTGCTTCATAACTTTGTGATGAACGTGTCCCCCTGTGATCCTTTGTTAGATCCAAAGACTCAACATGAGCTATCCCAAGATGTGACTTTGGGTACTGATGACGATGTAGAATGCATACAATCAGTCAATCCCACTCCTGGTTGGAGTAAATTTAGAGATAACTTGGCTCTTGAGCAATGGCAGAATTACTCGAATGCCCGAGGCAATTGATCACAATACTCAAAAATGTTTTGTAGTACTGTGTGTATCCATTTGTAATGTGTTTGTTGTATGTTTGATTTTTGTTGTGAGTACATCATATGGTTTGTTGAACCGCATTGAGTGACATTACATTTGAATTTCGATGGTATTGTTTGTTTCACTACTTTGACATATGGCATTTTTGACATTTTTTATTACAATCCTCAACCACTAATGATGACACTTGTTTTGTAGGTGATAAATGGACTCTAGTAATGACATTGATGAGGCTACATCATCTCAATTTGACGATGATGCGCCGCTTACTCGTAGGCAAAGGACAAGCATCAGGTAACCGTTTATAAAGCCCAAACAGTCGAAGGTAGAGCATGTTAAGAAAAAGCCAGAGACATCGAACAGGAAGAAGATCTATTTTTACCCTCTTGAAGAAAGGACCCTATTAAACGTGTTAGGTGACCTTGCTCGCGAAGGATGGAAAGCGGGACAAGGATGGAAGCGTGGGGTCCACGAGAAGGCTGCACAAAGGTTAAAGAAGACTGTGAAGGGGTGCAAGATCACCGCAAAAAATGTGGAGCACAAAGTACACAACTAGGGTAAGACCTATCGCCTGCTCAGTGATTTCTTGAGACTGGACGGAGTAGCCATAGACCAGGGGACCTATGCTATAGTGGTGGAAGGTGCACTATGGAAGGAGTACGAGGAGGTAACTTAATGCCAAGGCTAATGTTGATTGTTTTTTGTGTTTGAATTTTGATGTATAACTCTCTGACCAAATACTTGCAGAACAATATCAAGTATGACGCGATGATCACCCTTAGCTATAGCGTAGGATAAGACGGAAGAACGGGATACATAGATGCGCGATTAGGAAATCACACGCGGACTCCATCATCACTCCATCCTTTCATACTCACTACCAGATAGAGACTACGCTTGTATATATGTATTGTGTAGCTTATTTGTTTCCTTTTCATTATATATACTCTCTATGTTATTTAATGAAATTTGGCTTATCAAAAAAAAAAGTATGTCGCGCTGCGCAGGAAGACATTTTCGTACTATGAGCAATGGTGCGAGCTCTATGGTTTGTACCGTCCATCGGGTGCTATGGTGAAGGATTATCATGTGGCGGAGAAGGATCCACTGGCTACATCAGATGAAGTGAACGCCATGATAGATGATGAAGCAATAGAAGATGTGTAGGAATCTTACAACATTGAATTTCCAACCCGGAGGGAGTCACCTGTTATGGATAAGTATTCTTCAGGTGTTAATGCCTCCTCAACCCTTCATCATGGGAAGCGTAAGAGTGTGGAATCCGAAGAATCTGCGCTTAGCGTGAAGTTCGATAATGCCATCACACAGGTATTAGCAGTGTGCAGCAAGTTCGACGCATATGTGAGTCAAAAGACGGGCATGGGACTTGAGCAGAAGAGAGCGAAGATGGCAATAATTGCTTATCAATGGAGATGTACCAGGAGACGAATATAGCAAACAGAGTACGACTGATTGATCGCCTGATGAAGAATGAAGATATGTATCTATATTGGGACACCTTGGATCATGCACGGCACAAGGACTTTGTTAGGGCATTCATGGAAGGACAGATGGATTAGGTTGCTTTTCAAAAACCTTGGATCAGCCAAATCTTTGGTTTTTGGACATGGTGTTATGTTCTTTAATTATGTAGCTTTTGACCAAGTAGTTATTTCAATTTGGTGGCTTTTGGACTAGTTGTTCTGTTATTTGAACTTATTGGCGCTTTTGGAGCAAGTTGTTCTGTTAAATTGAACTTGGATATCAAACTTGGTGGCATTGTTCTGAATGGACTTAATCTTGGTGCAACTGGAGTGCACTAGTGCACACTGAAAATGATCTTACAATAGAAGATTACAATGATGCATGAACTCGCAATCTCCCTAAGATTTCTCCACTATGGACAGTGCCAAACGTTTTTACATGGACTCGCAACATGAATGAACAGGATTCAAGCCTTT
>JAOWBN010174007.1:0-18181 GCA_028565015.1 Pinguicula moranensis
CGTTAACACCCGATCTCCTCTGAACAGGAAGACGCCCAATGAGTCTCATAACTCCAGTTAAATTTTCAGATCGATCCGACCATGTTTGTGCCTCTGATTGGAAGTAACCACGAAACTGCACTTTGCTGTAATTTACATTGCAGGGTCCAATTAATTTAAACCATGCAAGAATCCAAATTCGTCTCGGACCCCCAACAATCACATCAGCCAGGCTCAATGGAAGCTGAGAAGATGGGTGGATAAGTTCATGTAGATGATGGTAAGGGCTGGGGGGGGGGGGTCCAACGTAGGCGGAGGAGGCCAAGTAAGGCGACTGTACATGAGGACTTGGTGGATTATCCGACTAAATACATCCTGCCGGAACATATTAAAAAGCTGTGTGAGGAGGCTGATTCATTCTATGTTGCAAACTTGCCACCGGCATGTACAAAGTGGAGTTGCGTCGAGTTTTCTCAGCGTTTGGTGTTGTGCGGGACGCTTTCATCCCTCATAATCAACTGGCGCACAGGCGGCAATATGGTTTTGTACGGTTTGTCCTGGTGGTTGATCGTTCGACATTTGAGCAGCGACTTTCTAGTTGTTGGATAGGAGCATATAAGTTGGTAGTACATCGTGTAAGGGGGCAGGAGGCAAGGGTTTTATCTGCTGGTCCAGGAGCTTCAATCAAGCACAAAATTGTTTCATCTACGCGGAGATCTTCGACGTTGCCTTCGGTGATGGAGCACAAACAGCGTGTAGTGACTTTTGAGGAGGATGTATCTGCCTCCAAATGGCTCGATCACTGTGTTCCCGGACGACCCTTGGTTACACCTTCTGAGGCTACTAAGAATTTGCAAAAACATGAGTTGGTTGATGGCAAGGTAATTGTGGTGGAAGGTGGAGAAGTCATTGTCTCCTACCCTATGGATCTGTTGCAAATCCGTCTTTAAGAGGAACCAATTTGGCCGAACTCATTGGTTTATCGGGTGTACGTCCTTGCTGTCATGGTGGGTCTAACGGGACTAGTGATGTGTGGTTGCAGGTTAAGGGTACGCCGTTATATTGTTGGTACCCTGAGTTCTTCAAGAATTTAGCTAAGTCGTTCGGGGAGTTTGTGAGATTGGATCACTCCACTGCTGATCATATTATGATGCTCCGTGCTCGCATGCTTGTTCGGGTCAAATTCAAGTATTATAAATGAGTGTAAAAGTGAAAATGAAGGATGAGTGGTTTTCGATTGGTGTTGTGGAGGAAAGGGGTGTGAGTCGTCGGTGGGAAGTTGCTCGGCCGAACGTTGGTGATAGTGTGGGCCGAGAGCATGTTGAGTTGGCTGGTGGTTCTGTGCAGGCTGGGGTGTCGAGGGTTAAGTAAATAGATGCTGGAGTTGTATTGCCAAGTAATATACGGGTGGATGAAGAGAAGAAAATACCGGTTGGTAATTTGTTGTTTGATGATGCGGTTGATGAACGAGGATTCATGTCTAGCTCCATGATGCTTGACAATGAGCCTTTGTTGGGTCAGCGATCACTTGCTGACGAGAGGCCGTTGCTCGAGTCTACCATACACTTGCCTGACCGATCGTCCATGTCGTTCGATGCTGAACAGTTAGTGCCCGGCAGAAATAAAAAAATGGCCAGGTGCGACTCATTTCAAGGAGTTTTTATGGTGGATCCTGTATTGAAAAAATGATATGCAGCTCTGGTTATTGATGAGGAGGGTGCAGGGGTGTCAAGGAAACAGAAAATGAAGAAATCTAGCACAGCACGCCGAGGTAGTCCATATGTTGTTAAAAAAAATAATATTCATGAGGTTGTCGTGTCAACTCAATTGGATGGAGTTCTAAGGGATGAACTTCTTTTTGGACATCCATCCTCCATGGAAGACACTGCTGATTTCATAAGTGGTAGACATATTAGCTCTACTCAACATATAGATAAGGAGGTGAATGAAGGCAGTGGAGACTTGTGAGACTGGTAAGAATATTGGATTGAGTAGTGATTTATCTAATTCAATTATGGAGCGAAGAGATGTTCAAATGGATCCACCTGAGATGGTAGAGATCGTGACCACTACTGTTGATCAATGAAGGTTATGTCCATAAATGTTCGAGGCCTCGGTGTCCCAGGTCGGGTATGTGTTATTTATAAAAATTCAATTGATTTCTTATGTTTGCAAGAGACAAAGAAATATTGTGCCAATCGGCTTATTATTAGTAAGTTATGGGGTAGATTGGGTTTCCAATGGGCCGGAAGTCCACCTGATGGCCAGGCAGGGGGTATTTTATCGATATGGAATGTTGATTATTTTGTGGCTTCGACTGTTCGCTCTTTCCCTAATTTTCTTGCAGTTGAGGGGTTGTGGATAGCGACACAGGCTAAGTTATTGGTGATCAATGTTTATTTTCCTTATGCTCCGACAGATAAACGTGCAATAAGATTACAAATTTCAAGTATGATACAGGAGGCTGATTCTTTTGCTATTTTTGTGGTTGGTGATTTCAACTCTGTTAGATCCAATTCGGAAGAACTTAACCGTCATGGTCTTCCCACGATGGACACAGTAGAATTTAATGATTTCGTTCTTGACAATGCTCTGATTGACCCTCCTTTGCAGAGATACTCTTATACTTGGTTAAATGGGAGGGGAACGAGTGCGAGTCGTTTGGATCGTTTCCTAATCTTAGAGAGTTGGGTTTCTTTGTGGCCTGATCTGAAGGAGGTAGCGTTTGACAGGTGTATTTTGGATCATTGTCCTATTATGTTGACCACGTAAAAGTGAATTGGGGGCCAAAGATATTCATGACCTTGGATGTTTGGGATTCTCATCCGGGTATCAAATCTTTTGTGGATTTTACTTGGAAGGGTATGTCTTTCTTTGGATGTAAGTCTTATATATTCTGCATTGCCGTTTAAAATCTTTGAGACAGTCTCTTAAAGTTTGGAATTATGAGGTGTTTGGTATGGCTGATCGGGTTCTCGAGGGTATTTCCGAAAAGTTACGTTTCTTTGGTCAAGTTGGGGAGTCCCGTGCACTATCCGATAATGAAATTACTGAAAGGAAAGTTGCCTTAGTCGATCGTCAGCAAGCTCTGAATAAGAAGGCTGCGATAATATTTCAGAAATCTAGATCTTCTTGGATTCGGGAAGGTGACGGGAACACTAGATATTTTCATGCTTGGGTACGTAATCGTCGTTTTCGTAATGAAATACACGGTTTATTCTTTGATGGTATTTGAAAAGAGGATGTAGCAGGGGTCAAGTAGAGTATTTTGAATCACTTCAGAAAATATTTTTCTGAGCCTTTTGGGAACATGCCGAACATTCTAAATTCTAATCCCATGTCAGCGCATTCTGTCTGTTGATGACAATAACTTATTGCTAGCAGAGTTCAGTGATGATGATATCTATTCTACTTTGATGTCTTGTTCTGGAAGAAAGAGCCCGGGTCCTGATGGTGTAAACTTTCATTTTCTCCCAACTCATTGGGAGGTGGTGAAAGGAGATTATATTGCCTTCTTGCGGAATTTTTATTATTCTGGTGATACATGCAAGGCAATAAATTCTACTTCTATTGTATTCCTTGCTAAAGTTCGTTTTCCGACAGAGATGAACCATTTTCGCCCGATATCTTTGGTGGGAAGTGCATATAAATTATTATCAAAGTTTCTTACAAATCGACTGAGGTTAGTGATTGATAAAATTATTTCTCCACAGCAGTTGGCTTTTATTCGAGGTAGACAGATTCAAGAAGGTATTTTGCTTGCGTGTGAATTATTGCATCATGCTAAATTATCTAAGGATCCTACTATTTTCTTGAAAGTTGATTTTGCAAAGGCGTATGATTCAGTGAGCTGGTCCTTTTTGTTTAATATGATGCGTAAGATGGGATTTGCGGAGAGATGGATATTTTGGATGAAATCTTGTCTTCAAACGGCATCTGGATCTGTTCTTGTAAATGGATCATCCTCTGGTACTTTCAATTTCTGTCGTGGGCTCAGACAGGGAGATCCTCTATCACCTTTCCTTTTTGTTATTGCCACGGAGGGACTAAATTTATTACTTCATCGAGCTGCTGATATTGGCGTATTTCAAGGAATTTGTTGTGGGGACACCATTTATACCCACTCGTTATATGCTGATGATACTTTGTTCTTTGGGCAAGGAACTCTTCAAAATGTGAAAGGTATGAAGGTTATACTCAGATTATATGAACTTGTGTCAGGTCTGAGTATTAATTTTAAGAAAAGTAGTATTTTGGGGATAAATCTTTCACTTGACACCCAGCAGAGTTATGCAAGAGAATTACATTGTGGAGTGATGGGCCTTCCTTTTGAGTATTTAGGGATCCCAGTGGGTTGCAATCCTTGTTATGTACGTTCCTGGCGATCTCTTATTCTTGCAATGCGTAAGAAAACCGCTTCATGGGAGAATCAATTTTTAAATTTTGGGGGAAAAGTGACTTTAATAAAGAGTGTTCTTTGTAGTATGCCAGTGTACTATTTCTCTTTATATAAGGCACCGAAGTCTGTGATTAAGGAGATGGTGCAAATTTGTACATCTTTTTTGTGGAAGACATATTCTCGAACATCTAGAGGTATCGCTTGGATTAGTTGGGAGAAAATGTGTCAAACAAAAGAATGTGGAGGTCTTGGTTTTCTGGATCTTGGATCGTTTAATTCGGCATTGTTGGCCAAGTGGGGATGGAGGCTTCGAAATGGGGTAGTTGGCCAGTGGCGAGACATCGTTGTTCACAAGTATATTCGATGTGGGGATGGGGACTGGTCGGATTTGTCCGTCCGTGTTGGTCATTCTAGATGGTGGAAGGATGTACACTCTATTATTAGTGCTCCCTCTTGGTTTGTGGAGGGTGTGATGAGGACAGTGGTGAGTGGTGATCGGACTAGGTTTTGGGAGGATGTTTGGCTGGATGGTGGTACTCTTGCTGGACGATTCCCACGTTTATATCTGTTGGCACTTGATCATCAAATTACTGTTTCAGACAAGTGGTTATTAGAGGATGAGGTTTGGAAGTTGATATGGTTATGGTGCAGACCCCTTCGAGATCATGAGGAGGTCTGGGTACGGGAGATTGATAATATGATGATTGGTAGATGGCCAAAGACAGGGGGCGATGGATGGCGATGGATTGCCGACTCCTCGGGTTTGTACTCAGTGAAGTCAGGTTATCGTGTGCAGCGACTAGCATTGGGGCATGACTCGGTCCCACAGCCTGTGATTGCCTCGATATGGGGTAAGCGGTCACCTTTCAAAGTTATGGCTTTTTGTTGGAGACTCCTACAGTCACGTCTTGCCACGGTCGATAATCTCATTTACCGTGGTATGATGGGTTTTATAGAAATGAGAACTTGCAGTTTCTGTCTTGGGGAATCGGATAGTACATCACATGTGTTCTTTAGTTGTGGCTTCTCGTATGCAGTCTGGTCGAAGATATACTACTGGATGGGTTTCATGTATGTGGGTCATGTGAACCCACAGTCACATTTTATCGCACATATGGGTATGTCGATGAGGAGGCGTGGTCGGGAGATATGGAAGTCAGTGTGGCATTGTACTACGTGGAATATATGGATTGCAAGGAATGCGATTCGTTTTCGTGAAGAAACATTCGAGCAAGACAAATTAGTGGAGAAGATTAAAGTGCAGATATGGAATTGGTTCACTGCTTTTGAAAGGCCTTCAGAGGTGGTGACAATAGCAGATTGGCTGCGTCACCCTAGACTATGCGTTAGTAGTTTTTTTCCTCCATAAAGTGTATTTTAGTAGGAATGGTTTAACCTTCTAATTGAAGGTGAATCATTGCCTTTTCGGTGTACTATTTAACTGGTTTTAATACATATTTACTTATCAAAAAAAAAAAGTATATTTCATTATGTAAGTTTCACCTCCTTTTATAGGAGAACAAACACAATACAATATTATAAGAAAATGCGCATGTAGCACACTTGTACATTTGGAGAGTTACACATGTATAAGGGGACACCTGTAGAAAGTAATGAATCCATTTATAACTTGGAGATGACACTTTGCAAGCATCCTCATGATACTTGCCACACAATGGATATTCATCATATAATAATTAATATTTGTAACACTCCTCTTTGAGTTCTACTGTATTAAGAATATGCCTCATTAAAATCTTATTAGAAAAAGCCACCTTGAGGTTTTGCCTCGTTAAAAACCATACCAAGTAAAACCCACTAAGAAAATCTTAGCGAAAGAAAAGAGTATAACACGGGTTATCTCCCCTTGATAATTCTATTATTTATATCCATGTGGCAACCAAATCCAATCTTCCACCACAACTTTCAAAAGTTAAAATTTGTCGAATTATCACCACGTACTTGTTGAATGATAATGCCACCTTGTTGAACTCAATTGAATAAATTTCAAGGAGATGTTCCATTTTATCAATACGTTAAAAGTTTTCTTCAATTGAGCTAGTCCCAAAATATTATCATCAATTTTATTTTTGGCATTTCTATTATCGAGCTCATCCACACATGGCATGAATATCTCGATTTACATATCTAACCAAGACATTGATAGCTTACCTCATGAACTATCATAATTTCTTGTTTGGAATCAATCTTTTTGTGAATCAGATACACATATATTTCATTTGTATAACCAACGTAATAAGATTTTGAAAATTCACAATGATATCAACTCATATCCATTATTCTTCGTAAATATCGGAAGGCATGCTTAATTTTATTTAAATATCTAAAATTGGTGAAGAACTATATTTTGCTCGTATATTTATAAATAAAATATCGAGCATGATATTGTTAGTAATATAGCATAAATGCATCTCTTGCATTTTTGATATGGTGTTTCAGGAAAGTAGTTCTTCATCCTCTTCGGGGAGCCAAAATAAATATTTCTTACTTCAATTTTCCTTACAATTATACTCATATTGGGGGTAAGAAAAATCTTTGAAGCACATTTGATGTATAATACGATTGAAGCACCAAATCACTACCTTTTTAGGTGCTCAATCAAAATACCTGACCATATAAAATTCTGATCAAGTATTATATTTTAAATCCCATTTTCAAGGAAATCATGACTTTTGATAACTCTTCGGAGATCTTAATAAAATCAAACAACAATGATCGCATATACTGAGCCAGATCCTTTTTGATAAACTATGGAGGCCTATAATATTATTACATAGCTCTCTTTTATATGAATGTATTCAAACAATAATATCATCGCGCTCAAAATTGTTTCAATCCATATTAGGAATTATCTAGCTAACATCCGAGAAATCTCCATTTTCTATTTCAGGTACCTCAAAATTCCTCAAGAACTTTAATATAAGCATTCTTTTATGAAATAAACGCATTTTAAACTATTTTGTATTGTCAGACTTATCAAATAACGAAACATTTTGCATCCACCACGAGAGAATAGAACTTCTTCATAATCAGTACCGGGCCTACAGGTGAATTCTTGTGTAACAAGTTGTGTTTTGTATATTAACGTATGTTTAGTAAAAATACCCATCTTCATCCCACCAGCATTATTGCGCCACTTGGTGTATGGGCTGCATGTCCAATACGTTTTGTTTACAAGAGTTTTAAACTCTTTATGTATTGCATTTTTTCAACATTGGCCAAACATTTCATATTTTACATCATTCAGATGTAGACTTTGTATCCTCATTTTCTTCCATTCACTGCAGTGCTATAAAATTTGTACAAATATTATCGATGATTACTTTACTATCAACTTCATATTTTTTGGGTGTGACACAATTAATCGAGATTTATTTACTTTTCAGGCATCTGAAATTCTTCTAAAACTTTATATGGGACTTTACAATTATGTCAACACGCTCTCTTGAAGCTTTAAGATCCTCGTTTTGACCATGTATGGTATTTGCTACTTTTCTCTTCGAGGATGCCTATTCTTTGGAATCGAGAGGTCTACCACGCTTCAGGTGTGCCATAACCTATTTATCAATAAAAGTTTATCCTTTAGGGGCATCAATTCTTATGGAGCATTAACAGCGTAAACACAAACTTACTTCTTTTCGGTCAGTAAATACGGTTGACAATTTGATTTGCAATCTTTTGCAAATGAATTATCTTTTAAACTTAAAGTTCACAATTTTTATTATCCCAATTTACTCATGATGATTCATTTTGAGAAGTATTCTTTGCCAATTGCTTATTTTCTCCCCGCCTGATGTTGGGAACGCTGGTTCATAAAAAAGGCAATTGATAAATTGTTTTTCACAAATTGATCTCCAATCAATGTTTCTAATACTTCATAATAGTTGGAGATTCACACCCAACATATATCTTCAATTGAGGACATATCTTTGTGCGATAGTGGTGGAGCAGTTGTATAAAAAAAATTTAGATGAGAATTATTTGGTTCTTGACTTTGAACAATTTGAATTGAGGAGATGCCTTAGTAACTTGTTGGCTTGATGCGTACTGCTTTTATGCAGATAACATTGATTGCCTGCCCCTTGGGCCAACATGGGGAGCTTAAACATATTTATGTGTCTCCCAGAATAATTTATCTAACAACCAACTTTTACGTATGAATATAACAACAAGATGTTCAATATATATTCCTGATTGGCATGTATAATCATTTAATAAACTTTAGATTAACGTGCGTTATCACGAATTTTAAGATCTTCGAAAATTATCCTACGTGTCATGAAGTATAACATGAGCGAAAGCGTAAATAAAGGTGCGTACTATACATGCATAACAAAAATTTCAGAAATATTTTTCCATGAACCTTACTAATTTACACAACTTAAACACCAAGGGGGATAAATCATTTTTACCTCAAGAAAATTTCTTCTTCAAGATTATGAAAGTAGTTTTCTCTTTAAGGTGTCCAAATATTTACCCATTATTGTAGTTCATACCACCACAGCCCTTGAGAGCTTATACAATATTTTGTACAACTTATATGTGTGTTTTTGTGCTAATTCCATATTTGATAAAAATTGCATCAAGTACAAATTTGTTTTACCCCTCACTCTATGCTCTCGGGAGAGAAAGTAGAAGAGAACCCCTTTATTTCTTCTATTAAGACTTGCAAATGCATCAATCTTCCACATATAAATGTATTAGGGTATTTATAGAGGTTCCCATGAGTTTAAGGTGCAAACACATGTCATAGAGTTGATCAACATTTGATCCTAGCCATACATATGCTTAATCTTTGGACAATTTATGTTTAGGTGTTCAAGGTTATTTAGAATCAAACCATGCAACAAATATATACAACTCTTTGTATATTATTACACAATTGCATGTAATTTCATTGGCCATGCAACCTTTCTTGTAATCTAATTGGAGGAAAACATGTTACAACTATATATATATATATATATATATATGTATATATAAGTTGTATGAATTTTTCACTAACTTATATATGTATAAACATATATGTCAAATCCAACTAATGGAGTTTTGATTTATATAATATACATCCCACAAACTTATGTTTATTATATTTATGGCCCCATATTTACAAATAAGTCCTTGAAGTTTCATAAACTTTATTTTGACCCCTATACTTTTACCTTAATTACAAAATGACCTATAAAGAATTTTATGTTAATGTGTGTGACCCTATAGGTTCCCAATAATTTAAAAATAGACCTTGAATTAACATAATCAAATTATGGTTAATGAATAACTCACTTGTAATTCATTAATCCCTAATTTAAATCCATACACCATGAGTGACCTCTAGCAAAATATTATACTCCAAAGCATTAAGAATAATTATGGAAGGAGACTATCATTTCAAGAACTAGCTCGCGTGTAACTAATATCCTTTCACCTTGTTCATATCCATAATATTGTATATGGATGTTATTTGTCGTCCTCATTAATATACATTAAATTTCTTGTACTTGAAGTCATGATCATTGAGTACTAATTAAAAACGTTTTTTTTAATTAAACTCATACTTTTCAAAGGCTTCCATTACTTATTACCAGTTGCCATAAGGAGATCTTCTCCTAACGTTTTAGGAGCGATGAATTCTTTATTTATCACTCACAATCCTTTCGTACTTCAAACCACACCCAAGACTACTCACTGTTACCCATTTATGGTGTAACTTTGAATAGAATCAAAGAGTGATATCCATACTCAAGATCTCTATGATGACCTCATGTTTAAGGATCACTTACACCTATTATTCTTTAGAGCATCAATCACTAACAAAATGGTGATCTCTATGCGAGTTAATCCAATGTATTTGTCAAGTACAAGCATCCATGCTCTAGCTTAAGTGTCTCTATGCTATAGTTGATGAGATCAAATATTTCATTCAAAGGGAATTGTCTTAGAACATGCTAACCTATCTATATTAGTGATGCTTTATTTCATTAATACTATGGTTAGAGATGTTTAGTATTGATGACGTAATTAGAGTGGTCTCATCATCACATCTCTTTGTAATATCCTCTAACTTATCAACGATAGGATTTACTATTCAGAATGCTATAAATAAAGTAAGCAAATAATCAAATAGTAAAGGTTTTGATATGAATCTTTGTCGAATCTATGACAAGACTCCACAACTAGATTGATATTTCAAGAAAGAAAAGGGAAAAATTTATTGTTTCTAACGCGTGAAGAACACTTTGTGTCCAACTAACGAAAGCCATGATTTTTGTAAGAATAAAAGATGCCACAAACAGCACCCTGAAGGTATTCAATTACCAACCAAGAATCGAATGGTAAGTCGCAAAACATGATACCAATTAACTCAAAAGAGAAAAGATAAATCGAATAAGGTTTAAAACCAAAAGAAAATACAAACTCTCATAAAACTCGAGAGGGTGTTGTCCCCTTTATATAGAGGTAGGGGAACGACTTTAGAGTCCTAATTAACCTTTAAAATTGTGTCCTAGTTGATAGGAAATAATCTAATTTGGATAGGAAAAAAACTAGTCTAGATAAGTGCTAATTAAGTAACAGCCTAATCTAAAGACCTGGATAAGGAAAAGAATCTTTTGGATAAACTTTAGGAGGGAATTTCCTTATCCACCTTGATCTTGTCTCCTCATGAACAAGTCATGTTCACATCATGTCATAGACCCATGTTTTCGATTTGTTGGACTCCATTTCGGACGTTGCGCTTTCAATTTGTTGGGTCACCACATTGGGTCGTGCATTAAATAATGTTGATGGGTCGTGCTTCTGTACTTGGGTCCTGGGGCCCATTTATCTCATTTGGGACGTGGGGCAAAAATGTGTCAAATGTGGTGGATGTAGCCCACATCTCATAGATCAATCCGTTCAAGGCTTCCTCGAACTTCATAGCTCTAATCCTTGTAATCGGCCCATATATCATTCTCAGACTCCTAATTCGTCTAGGACGCCTTATTGGATTAGGACTCCTTGTTAGAATAGGACTATTTGTTGGATTATGATTCCTTGTTGCAACAATATTCCTTGTCGAGTTAGAACTCCCTGTTGAGCAAGGACTCCCTCCGGGGTTAGGACTCCTTGTTGGATTAGGACTCCTTGTTGGATTAGGATTCCTTGTTGAGTTATAACTCTTAGTTGAGCTAGGATTCTCTCCGTGGTTAGGACTCCTTCGGGGATTATGACTCTTTGGGATTCGCCATGCTACCCTGCAAATGCATCTTGGGCCTCGAGCACCTCGAACATCTTCATCGGCCATGTTCAAATATTTGATTTTATAGATTGTACTTAGGTTCACTTTAGGATGCTACAATCACATATATACAACATTAAAGTGTTAATTTTTTAATATAAAGGTCCAAGATTATTGGCCTTAGGGTATAATACTTACAATAATAACTTTCTTTGTTTCATAATTAGGAAATTAAACTCGCAAATGCATTATTTGTACTAATACTTATGTGAAATTGCGAGGCTATAATAAACATATATGGGACCACTTAGTCGATGCATCTATTAAAATCATAAAACTACCAAAATGGTTCACATTGTGATTTTTATTATCCTGATATTGCTCAAAAGTATCGGGTGTTATCTCACTTTGGTTGGTGATGGCCTTTTTTTCATTTATCAATCAATGCATGAAAATTCATTTTTAATGAAATCTTTCTTCTGTTCTGATGGATGTTCGTATGAATTTTTAATAATTCATTGCATCAATATTGAGCGGGATGGTCCAACTGGTCAAGCCAAGCAATAATAGTTAACCATAATCATAGTATATTTAACGAAAGAAGGCAGTCAGTGAAGGAACTTGTAGGAACAATAAAGATTCCTACCTGCTTTTCCCAACGAAAACTAAACAAGTCAAAACATACAATTTCAAATTTATTCAAGCAAAATAGAAAACCAATTGAACGATGCTTCCAAAATGATCATTTTTCCAATAAGAACAAAAATGCTTATCTTTGGGTAAGTGTCCAGATATTCACTAGGCCGTGGCTCATGGAAGATTACTCTTTCACTAGTTACCTACAAAGTAATAGTATTTCACACCACACTACACTAGGTTGCATTCCTTCCGAACAAATTCGTTAAGAGTAAACAAATACCATCACAAATCAAAACGCAAATTAGAGTACAAGCATATGAAATATATTTTAAAATGCTACAACAATCTGTCATAATGTTATATACATTCTTTAATTTATGCAGATATACAATATTCTTGCATTAAAGTGTCACATGCTTTAAAGAACTATCGAGAGCATACCGCAATCACATTTGAAGGTGATAACAGGATAAAGGAAATTAAACCATAATTCTTTAACAAGAGCATTGTCAGGTTAGTGATTTTAATTTAAGAAGAAAATTGTAACTGATGTAAGATTATGCGTTTCGATGACTTATACCACATGCATGTGCAATCATGACATTTCTAGTTTGAAGGAGTCGACCAAGGGTAAAATTGTGTTGATAACATATTATACAATTAATGCGAAAGCATAATAAAGTAAATCTAACTAAGCCCCTGTTTTGTGCAGCTTTCTTAAAATTATAATTGGATTATAAGCACATTTTTTTCAAAAAATAACTCTTCATTGTTTGAAAAAATGTGCTTATAATCCAATTATAAGCATAAGAAAGCTGCACAAAACACCCCCTTAGGTTAAAAACAAATATAAATATAAAGCATGTAGAGAAAGCTACATTTTCTAAGTCTGGCAAATTATTTAATAAATATAAAGCATGTAGAGAAAGCTAAAAACAATAGATTGTAGAATGGAGTAGGAAAATTCCATACTCAAATAAATTTTATTATAAGAGTTTCACCTCCTTTTATAGGAGAACAAATACAATACATTATTACAAGAAAATGTGTGTAGCACACTGGTACATTGGGATAGTTACACTTTTTTAGCTAAGGGGACACTTGTACAAATGGATGACACTTATGAATTTGGTGATAAGTTGGTTTTGTACCAATTTATAGTCGACTTTTATGCTTAAAATCTGTTGCTCTTCATGGGATAAAGGTGCATTTTATACATATTTCTCGTGTTTTGCTAGGATTCGATGAAAATATTATAAAAGCCGAGAAATCATGGATAAATGACCATAATCGCATGACCGTGGCCCCAAAATTTATAAGCCGCCACCCCAGTTTGGATACCACATGATTCTTTTAGCGGGAATGTGCAAACCCTCAAATGTATAAGGAAGTGTATGCTGACCATCGTGCCCTCACTTATGAAAAATATCTCCTTCCGAAGCTTCATTTCAAGACATATATCACTCATTTGACATCTAATCATATCAAGACATATATCACTTGCTTGGGGAGGAAGGAGTTCGAGTTCACTATTCATCCAAAGGGGTTCTTTTCTTCTTTATTGTTGTTCTTGACATTATGAACTCGGATTCAACTCATTTTCGTGAAGCCCATGCCTTGAGCATGGTCTAAAATCTCTTTTTAGGTTGAAAGTTTATTTGGAATGCTTAGCCTTTTGAGAAGTTATTGTTGTTGTTTGGTTTTATCGTGTTTCATCCTAACTTGCATATGTCTTAACAACATTTGTGAGTTCATTAAGTGTAGTTGGAGGTCGAGAGACAAAGACTACACTAGACTTGGTAAATATTTACATATTGAGAGAGGGTTGCTATTACTCGAGAGAGATTAGCAACTAAAAAAGGAAAATCAGATAGACAACTAATTGAAAGGTTAAATTGAGGAAGAAGCGCTCCAAGGATATCAAGTGACGAAATCAATTGCCCTATATTTCTTATTCAAGTGAAGTTACAATTTACATTTAGTTTATTAAACTGAAAAATACCAAAAATAGCCTCATTATCTTGTTATGTTATTTATGTTCTTGTTCAATTAGCAGTTTATCAACCCACTAACTTATCATTTGTCCAAATTACTTAAAGCTTACCAATTTTGGTGACAATCCTCGTGGTACGACACTCATTTCATCACTTTACTACTTGTCCGACTTTGTGCACTTTCAAATATGTCAACAAGTCTTTGGCGCCACTGCCACAGATTGTTAGTTTAGTAATATCAATGCCTCGTGAGTTTTTAGCTATATTGGACTTCTTATTTCAAATACTTTACTTTCATTTTATTTGTGCTTTGTAGGTTGTGCATTGAAACTTTAAGCTTGGGAGATCCGGATATCGAATAAACTTTTCAAGCAAGAAGGAGAGCTCAAAGAGAGGTTCTAAAACAACAACAAAGAAATATGACAGATGTTTGTGATGTAGTTGTGATACCAAATGAGGACGATAAACCAATGGATGATTTCGCCATCCCTCAAGCTAAGGATGAATCTCCATCTATCCGAAGGCCTGCCATTCGGGCAAATAATTTTGAGTTGAAGTCAGCCACAATCCAGTTATTGCAGCAACAGTCTACATATGGTGGCTCATCTACTGAGGATCCAAACTCGCACTTGCGAGCATTTGTTGAAATTTGTGACACTTTGAAGTATGTTGGTGTAAGCCAAGAGCCATTCGACTCAAGCTCTTTCCCTTTTCTCTTCGAGACAAGGTAAGGTGATGGTTGCAATCTTTGCCATCAGATTCCATCCGTACTTGGGATGACTCGAGGAAGTAGCTCTTGATACAATTATTCCCACCCTCCATGACTGCAAGGATCTTGAGTGAGATAATTTCTTTCAAACAACGAGATATGGAGTCCTTATACGAAGCATGGGAACATTTCAAAGATCTCCTTATGAGTTGCTCTAACCATGGTTAGCCACATTGGAGACAAGTTCAGGCATTCTACAATGGTTTGGAGAGTACATAATGAAGAAAAATTGATGCAGCCGCCAATGGAACTTTCATTGAGAAGTCCTATAATGAAGCTTATACCCTTCTTCAAGCTACGACACAAAATTGTTACTGTTGGCTAAATGAAAGAGAGAGTTACAAGAAAGCAGCTGAAGGTATGAATTTGACAAAGTCGATGCATTGGCTGCCACCATGCATGCGATGAATGAAAATATTGAGAGTTGGATGTCACAAGGGTCTCCACCAAGAGCTTTCATGATGGTGAATCAACTTACTTGTGAAATATGCGGGAGAGCGCATCCCCGAGAGCATTGCCAGGAGGGGACCTCAATGGACAATGTTCTAATGGAACAACTGAACTATGTGGGTTACCAAAAACGATATTTCTACAACTTTGAGAGCAACAATTTCAATTCAAGAAGAAATGATCATCCAATATTTTCTTGGAGGAGCAATTAACATGTTCTGAATCTTAGAGCCCAAAGTTCCCATCAGCCGCAACCTCAACCTTTGAGGCCACCACATAGGTCTCCCAATGATGATATCATAACACAACTGGCCACAACCACCAAGAGTGGTCAAGACCTGATAGTGCACCTGGCCATGACCTCAAGTAGTTTCATGCACAAAACTCGAGCTAACTTCAAAGACAAGTCTATAGCTATGAGAAATTTGAAGGTTCAAGTTGGGCAATTGGCAGAGCAGCTCCTTGAAAGGCCATAAGGTGTCTTACCAAGCACCACAACAGTGAAACCCAAAGAGCACTATCAGGTTGTAACTTTGAGAAATGGAAAGGAACTAGAAGAGAATCCAATACATATCCCTATTCAAAAGACAAAATCTGAACAAGAAGCAGAGGAACCACGACCTCAACTAAATATTGAGGAAATGCTTCTAATACCGTTCCTCCAAAGGTAAAACAAAGCAAGCTAGACAAGCAGTTTAAAAAGTTGCTTGATGTTTTCAAGAAACTCCACATTAATATTCCATTTGCGGAGGCCTTGCAGAAGATGTCATGTTATATCAAGTTTATGAATGACATATTATCAAACAAGAGGAAGTTTGAGGACTATGAGACTAGTCCCTAACTGAAGAGTCGAGAGGATAAAGCCCAGAGGGGTGATTGATTGCTATTTGCCGTTCGTTTATCGGATGATAAGAAGTAAAAAGTATTGTGTCGGGATATAAGAATGAGAGCGGTGGGCGGTTCTCACTTAAGGAAATTTTATTGAACATCATGTCGAAGTGTGGCCCCCTACTATTAGAATGTATTGCCATTCTCAAAAGAAATTGCTACCAAAGTTGAAAGATCCAGGGAGTTTTATTATTTCTTATTCTATTGAAAATTCCACTTTTGATAAAGCCTCTATCTATTTTTCAAAAGCTTGGATTAGAAGAAGCTCGGCCAACAACCATATCTTTGCATTTGGCTCACCGTTCTATCAAGCACCCTAGAGGAATCATTAAGGATGTCTTAATCTAGGTTAATAAATTTATCTTCCCAAATGATTTTATCATTTTGAATATGGAGGAGGACCGTAATATTCCCATCATTATGGGAAGGCCATTCTTAGCCACTGGAGGAGTACTGATAGATGTCTGAATTGGAGAGTTTGTACTCAGATTCCAAGGAGAAGAAGTCAAATTCAATGTTTTTCAAGCCATGAAACACCCTGACCATAAGGAGAATTGCTCAAGCATTGATTTGACTGATCACATGCCCTTGGAAGGGTATGAATAACATCGAGATGAGCTGAAAAATTGTCTGGTTAGTGAAAATTTCACCGTCTTGGAGGAGCCTGTAGTAGAGGAATGTGCCAAATGGTTAAAAGCAAATGAACCACAGAAGAAGAGTTATTTTGAAGACTTGTGAGGAAGAACACCCCCCACCCCAAGTAAGCTCCATTGAGAAAGTACCAATCCTAGAGTTGAAGCCATTGCCCACACACTTGAAATATGCATTCTAGGGCTCGGACATCACGCAACTAGTCATCATTTCTAACACTTTGTCTTAGCAGTAGGAATATTGCTAATTAAGAGTACTATGGGTACATAAATGCGCCATTGGATGGACTGTAGCTGACATAAGAGGTATTAGTCCATCTTTAGGAGTTTATTGGAAGAGCGTAGCAAACTCTTTATAGCTGTTGAACACTGATTGAACCCAGTGATCAAAGAAGTTGTGAGAAAGGAGATTTTGAAACGGTTGCATGCGGGGGTGTACCCCATTTCTGACAGCAGTTGGATCAATCCCATCCAATGCATCAATAATGACAGTTGAACACATTTTTGTAATGGGAAATTCAAGGCCTTACTCACCAAATATGGAGTTAGCCATCGCACCGCTTTGGCGTATCATCTAAAAACCAATGGTCCAGCTGAGATCTCAAATCGGGAAATCAAGAAAATCCTTGAAAACATAGTAAATTCCTCGAGGAATGATTGGGCAAGGAAATTGAATGATGCACTTTGGGAATATAGGACCACATACAAGACTCCAATTGGTATGTCCCCATACCGCTTGGTATACAATAAAGCTTGCCACCTTCCTGTGGTGTTAGAACACAAGGCGTATTGGACTATGAGGTTGTGGTGTACATATGCCCGGTTGGCCACTGCGCAACGTTCGAGCAGCGGCTCTCCGGGTGTTGGATTGGCACCTATAAGTTGTTGATTCATCGTGTGCGTGGCCACGAATCACGAAGGTTATCTCCCAGTTTGGTTGAGCAAAATAAGCACAGGATAGATGCAATAAAATCGAGTTCTTGGATGATGTCTTCGGACCAGAAGCAAAACCAGCGGGTGATGATCTTTGAGGAGGACTCTTTGGCATCAAAATGGCTTGATCATTGTGTTCTTGGCCGGCATTTGTTTACTTCGGCTGAGATTGTAATGAATCTGAAAAAAACATCATCTTGTTGATGGTAAGGTAATTGTAGTGGAAGGGGGAGAAGTTCTTGT
>JAOWBN010174017.1:0-18178 GCA_028565015.1 Pinguicula moranensis
CCCCTCTTAAAAATAAGAAGAAGTTGTAGAAGAAGTAGTAGAAGAAGTAGAAGACGGCCTGCGCAAAACACGGCCTAAGAGTTTTGCACAAAAAGAAGGAATAGATTACACAGAATTTTTTTCCTCGGTTGTAAAATACGAAACTATCAGATTAATGCTTTCATATGTGGCATGCTTAGATCTTGAACTTGAACAACTTGATGTCAAAACTGCTTTTCTAAATGAGGAGAGGAAGAAAGTTTTATGGAACAACCCTTAAGTTTTGTGGATCCAACACAACCTGACTCTGTTTGTTTGCTAAAAAGGTTTTTATACATTTAAAACAGGCTCCTAGACAAGTATAAGAGATGTGATGCTTTTCATAACAAAATTATGATTTATAAAAAGTAGGTATGATTCATGCCTTTATTTTTTTACATTCTAACTTTTTTCAATTTTATTGTTACTTTATGTACATGACATGCTCTTAATAAGTGACTCCAAATCTGAAATTGAAAAGTTGAAAGATGCTTTAAATTCTGAATTCGGAATGAAGGACTTAGGGGAAGCGAAAAAGATATTAGGTAGGGAATTAGGAACTTTAAGGTTATATCAATCCACATACATGAAAAAACTAGTTAAAAAGTTTCTGTTAAAAAAATCTAAACCTGTTTTAGTACCACTAGCAGCTCACTTTAAGCTCTCCAAAGAACAGTGTCCAAACAATCAAATTGACATTGAGGAAATGGAAAAAATACCGTATGCAAATCTATTAGGTTCCTTGATGTATGCTATAGTTAGCACTAGGCCAGACATTGCTTTTGCCATTTCATTACTAAGTAGGTTTATGTCTAACCCTGACTGGAACTTTGGAATGCCTCAAAATGAACTGTTAGATATCTTATTGGTACGTTCGATTTGGGCTTATGCTTTAAAAGGAGAAATTCTGAAATTGATATATGTGGATAAGTAGATAGTAATTTTGCTGGAGATTTGGATTCCATAAAATCAACTTCTAACTACTATTTTATTTTTAGTGAAAATTGTGTTAGTTGGAAGTCACAACTCCAACCGGTAGTAGCTTTGTCTACTAATGAAAGCAGAATATATTGCTTTAGCCGATGCATTTAAGGAAGCATTGTGGCTAAATGGTATGACTAGTGAACTAGAAATATCAAATTCAAAGTTCTTATCAAGTGAGATAATCAATCTGCCATTTATTTGAGTAAGATTCTAATTTTGCATGAGATAACTAAACATATTGATATAAAATATCATTTTATTAGAGATGTGTTGTCTGAAAATAAAGTTGAAATTGTTAAAGTACCTACGAAACTAAATGTTGTTGATTGTGGTACAAAGGCCCTATCTCAGAAAAATTTTAGGTTTACCTGAAATTACTTGAGATGGAATAAAGTGTGTTTTTCTATGTTTTTGAGCTAAGAAAGAAAGTAAATGCTCGTAGCTTCAGGTGCTGAGTTGAGGTTACTTTGGGTAACTTCAAGGTGGAAATTGTTAATGTGAAATCACCAAAATAACCTCAATTAATTGGTGTAAAATTATTGTTTTGGACATACTTGAATCTTTGTAATCTGGACCGTTGCTTATCATATCTATGGCTTGTATTTGTCTGATAAATTTTAATCCTGTGCGTTCATTATTCTTTAATCATGTGGTTGGGAGAGCGGATCCGTGCAACAAAAGCAAATCAATCTGGACCTTTGATTTTATTTGTTATCCAACGGTCATTCTTGATGGCTTCCTCGAGAAGTTGAAGACAAACGATCATCTAAATCTGAGTCGTCCCTGTTCTAACATAGATCAAATGGCTGAAATGGAGCGGAGTAATCGGTGTCATCTGGGCCAAACTTTCAAAAGGAAATTCGACGATCGAGATCAATACTTTTCAGCCTTGTGATCACATCCGTTGATTCAATTAGATCTAACGACTAGGAAGCTTTGGTGACCAAGCAATGTATACATTCTTCGGAAGACCGACGTTGACACTTTACGTCATTTTTCATTTCCCGACTTCAAATTCCTTAATTTTCTCTCGAGCGATCTATAGTCTACTGGTTTTCTAACCATTTTGCTTCTCGAACCAACTGTTTTGGCTGAAACATTGTGCTAAGTGATAGATAATCACTTTATATTAGGTGGATCTAACTAGTTGCTGTTGAGAAATCCTAGATTTGAGTTTCTGTTCGATTTTTTTGGTAATTTGGTGAAGTTGTAAACTGTTCGGTAGTTTTTGAAAGAGTGAAATAGAAGCTACGAGAGCATCCTTTCCGGAGCTCAACGTGGATTACCAAGGATATTTGGATCTGACGAACCACGTGCTTTAACTCGAATCTCTTTCAATTTTTCTTCCTATTTTCTTAGAACTACAATTTTAACTAGGGGTGGATAGACGGTCATCAGGACTTGGGATAACCCGGTGCTCGATTGTGCCGATGCCCGATTCTGTAGGGAATTTTGGGATTTTGGGTCGGGATCGGGACTGAGTTTTTAATCCCGAATAAAGTTTGGGCGGATCTGGGAAAATGGAAAAAAAAAAATTGGGTCGGGATCGGAATTCAGACATACCCGATCCCAAATCCCGATTGTCCACCCCTAATTTTAACATTTTCATATTGTCTATTACATGCAGAAGTGACAAATCCGACTTAAAATTCCCAACAAACTGGATATACAAAGCGGGTTGATGCTGATGCTTACTTGAGGAAAGTGAAGAAGAACTGTTGCCTTTCCCAACAGTCAGGGCAGAGCGAGGAATTAAGGGAGGGGGGCAGAATTTTTCAGGTTCGAATAGAGTGAGTCAGGTCATGTTGGATAAGATCAGGTCGGTTTAAACAGTGAAAAAATCCAATTTTTTTTCGAATTTAAGCAAAAGATATAAGAAAATCTAATAAATTTTATGTGAATTTTTGAAAGTACATTCCTCAATAAAAATATATCGCAAGCATCAGATTTTTTTTTAAATTTTACCGATGAACGTTTAAAGTAAAAAGATTTTCAATTTTTTTTATAGATCAAGGTTTTCAAGAAATAGAATTTTTTTTAACTACAATCTCAAAAAAATATATATATATATATTAAAACTTGTTAGTGTTATGTCCTAATGCCAATCACCTTAGGCCTATTTATTAACACTTTAGTGTTGTATATATGATTGTAGCAACATTCACTACTTGTTTATTTATAACATATAAAATAGCAAAGTCTAGCATTGATAATATAGAGTGTATTAACACTTTAATGTCCTAAGGTCAATATTAAACATCCCTAACCATAGTATTAGTGAGACAAAGTATCACTAATACAGACAGATTAGCATGTTCTCAGCCAATTCCTTTTGAAGGAAATAGTTGATCTCATCAACTATAGTGACACTTAAGCTAGAAACATGATGCTTGTAGTTGACAAGTACATCGGATTAACCCGTATAGAGATCACCATATTGTCAATGGATGATAATCTAAAGAATAATGGATGTAAGTGATCCTTAAACTTGAAATCACCGTATAGAGATCTTGAGTATGAATGTTATTCTTTAATTCTATTCGGAATTACACTGTAAATAGGTAACAATGGGTAGTCTTGGAAATAGTTTTAAGTATTGAAAGATTATGAGTGATCAATAAAGGATGCACCGCTCCTAAAATGTTAGGAGAAGATATTCCTATGGCCACTTGTAAGAAGTCATATTAGCCTTTGCAAAACACAAGTTTAATTAGAAAGAGTTTCTAATTAGAACTTAATGATTATGATTTCCGGTACTTGAAATCTTACGTGTATAAAATCTCAATATATGAGATTAGGAATATGTTATTGGTGAAAGGATATCAACTACACAAGAACGAATTCTTGAAAGGATAGTCTCCATCTATGACTATTCACAATGCTTGGGGACCATGATATTTTACTAGAGGTCACTCATGGTCTATGAACTAGAATTAAAGAATAATGAATTAAAAGTCTTTAATTCATTAATAATAATTTGATTATGTTAATTATAGGTTCATTGCCAAATTATTGAGAACCTATAGGGTTACACACATTAACATCATGCTATGCGCGACCTCACATGTGTAGAGGTCCTCATGGAAAAGGATTTTACAACAACATGACACATAAGCATGAAGTGTCAATTGCTGTAACACATGTAAAACTATGGTTAAATGTTGTTCTTTAGCTACAACATGTTTTGACATTTTAGACTCATGACACCTATATAAATACCTTAATCTCATGACAAATATGCAGAGCTTGTCGAGCTTTAAGTCCTTGGTAAAATTGTTGAGAAGTTCCATATCCTTATTGCATTCTCTACATGAGAAAGACTTGAAATTTTTTGGGAAAAAACTTGAACAAGTTTTCTTTTCTTTTCTAAGGCTTAAGGGTTGGAGCTAGCACTCCTTTATACACATATAAGTTATACACATATAAGTTATACACTTAGGGTGTATAAATCTCAAGGGAGGTGGTGGTGTGGACTACTCTAGAGGTTGGACATTTGAACACCTCAACGGAAGGAGCTTTTTATTGCACAAATTGGTGATTTTATAAAAGGTATAAAACTTCTTTCTCCATTGTACCATCAAGTTGTGTAAATTAGCAAAGATTCATGGTCAAAAGATCTTTGAATATTTTGTTATGTATGCTTAACACACACTTATGTTTACGCTTCCGCACAATTTTTTTATCATGACACATAGTATAGATTTCAGATATCTTAGATCTGAATGAGACTCAAAAAAACTACACAACAACTAAGAAAGAAATGCTAGCTATTGTATTTGCACTTGAAAAATTCATATCGTATTTGCTTGGTTATAAAGTTGTTGTTTATTTTGATCATGCAACTATCATGTACTTGCTAGCAAAGAAAGACTCCAAACCAAGGCTCATCCGGTGGATCTTATTAATGAGCGAGTTTGACATAGAGATCAAGGACAAAAAGTGAGCAGCAAACTTGGTTGTTGATCATCTATCATGCGACCGAGTCTGTGGTCTCACAGCAACCAGTTCTTGGCCTTTTTCCAGACGAGCAACTCTTCTCCATGACTACAACTCAGCCTTGGTACGCAAAGATTGTGAATTTTCTTGTAACAGGTGAGTGTCCTCCTCATTTCACAAAGAATCAAAAGGACAAATTAATTTTTTATTTTTATCAAAGTTCTATGTTTGGGATTATCCTCATTTGTAGAAATATTGTGAAGACTCTATAATCCGCAGGTGTTTGAGTGACTCTGAAATCTCTTCAGTACTTACATTTGGTCATGATTCAGCATGTGGGGGCCATTTTGGCCCCAATAGAACATCCAGATTTTTTTTTGGCTCAGGTTTCTAGTGGCCGCACATTTTTGACTCAGAGAAGCATAAGCTTATGTGAAAACTTGCGATAAGTGCCAAAGAATCTGCAATGTTTTTAGGATAAATGAAATGCCACAAACACCTATTCTTTTCTGTGAAATTTTTGATGTTTGGGGAATTGATTTCATGGGACCTTTTCCAAATTCAAATGGAAATTTGTACATTCTCGTAGCTGTTGATTATGTTTCTAAGTGGTTGGATACAGTGGACACCGGGACTAACGAATCCAAAGTTGTGGTTAATTTTATCAGGAATCAGATCTTCTATAGGTTTTGCATGCGAAGGCACTTGCTGAGCGATTGAGGTACTCATTTTTGCAACAGAACAGTGGCTTCACTGCTTAAGAAATATGGAGTAAGCCACAAGGTTTCAACCTCTTACCATCCTCAAATCAATGGCCAATCTGAAATCACCAACAGAGAGATTAAGACCATGTTGGAGAAGATAGTGAACCCCAACAATAAGGACTTGAGCATAAGGCTGCCTGAGGCACTTTGGGTGTATAGAACAGCCTACAAGGCACCTACAGGCATGCCACCTTATAGGTTAATTTTCGGAAGATTTTAGAGCTCAAGTGTCTTTAGATATTGTGCTCTGTGAAGAAACTCCTCCATCTGAAGTACAACTTTTAGACTGCTTGTCCGAAGTTGATGAAGTGATCAGGCAGGATACAAGTGAATTGATAACTGATATGGCAGTGACTCCCATATTGGATGATAGTGAGTTTCCACCACTGAGTTGCATCCCTCAAACTTCAAAGGAGTTAGGAAGAACCGACGACTGCGATTCATGATGAATAGTAAACCCACCTCCACGCCACCGTCTCCTCCGACAAACACCCCCATCTACATCATCTCTTCTACTGTTTAACCTCTTTATCAGTCCTCCCTCTTCTTGGGGATGCTTTTCGCCCCCAGGAACGTTCGTATCTTGTAGCATCTTTAGTAAACACCTCCTTTCGGACATCAGCTTCCATGGCCTATAAACACTCCCCCTCTTTCTTCTTGTGATTTCCTAGCTTCTTGTTTGTTGTCTCCTTTCCCTCTTGACCCTCGTAAACTGTTTCCAGTCCTTACATAATGTCCAAGTGGATCGTTCATTCTCACCAACTGAAGAGAATCTGGAGAGCTGCTATCAGAGCAGGGAAAGCTCCCGTGCTACCTAAAAAGAGTCACTCTCATAGCTATGCCAATGTCCTGACTCAGCGTCCAGTTCTTGAGCGCCTAGGCCCAGAGTCCCACAGAATACACAACTTGTCAAATAGACACTATCATACTTCATATCTAACTTTCCCCAAGACTGACAATCGCCAATTCTAGCAGAAATCCTAAGCAGACAAGGTCCGTTAACTGAACTATCTATTGCCCGTAAGCTGTATAGAAAAGGCAAGCCCTTTGGGTTTGTCCAATTTGCAGATAATGTGGATATGGAAACGAGACTACATCAGCTCAATAACATTTGGTTTGGTTCTTATCGGCTGCAAGCAAATCTGGCAAAATACCCCAAAAGACTTATACAATAGTAGAATCTGGCACCTGTCTTTAGGACTAAGCTAGTCCCGATCTCAGCTATCAATGTAGGGAAGATGCCTCTTGCCGATGCATATACCAGTAAAGCCCTTCTTCCAGAATTGGGGAGTCATCTAGGTAGAGACAAACTGCTTTCATTCTCAACTACTGAGGCAAATCTTACTTGGTTGAAAACATCTACGTCGGCTCACTCATTGATATTGCTGGAAGTAGAGACCTACAACTTAATCTGAAATCAACTGGCTATCTGAATATTGTCATCAATTCATTGTGTTTGGACAAGATCCTTCTGTGGGGAAAACATGAAATGGACTTGAAAAATTTGATCAAGAATGCCTGGCTGGTAAATTGGGTAAAAGACATCATGCCCTAGTCTGATTCAACTACGGATCCTCCATCACAGAAACTATGCTGATTCAAAATCTTCGGGCTGCCTCTTCAATTATGGAATTACTAATCTCTTATCAAGATTGGTTCACAACTTGGCAATATCATAAAAATAGACGATGCCACATTGAACAAGCATTATATGGAAGTTGTTCAAATGTTTATCTCTGTGGACTGGACATCCAAATTAGCTGACTCTCTCCCTATTCTAGTAGACGGATCCAAAGTTGATCTTCATATTCTAGAACTTAGTTCAGATAAGTTCAATGCTAGAGGGGGGTGCAATATTCCCATGAAGAGGATCTATCAAGTATTAACTCGGATGAGACTTCCTCACTTGTGCAATCTGAAAAATTCAACTATATCAAGACTGATCAAAGAATACTGAACACACAAGAGCCTACAGAGAAGGCTAAGGTACTGCACGGTTTACATAATGCGGCCACGACTAAGAATGGTTTACCAGCCACCATTGTTGGTTCTTCACCCTGGATACCTAACAAACTTCCATGGTGGCCAGCTACTATGAAAAATACTAGAGATATTGGAGATCGGAAATTAATTTAAAGAGTCCCTAAAATGCAAGTCTCACCTGAATTGGAAGCTCAGATCTCACCTCTCCCTCAGCAACTCTTGTAGGAGTCTTACTCTACAACCACTAGTTCAATGGCTATCACTACACCGCAAGGTCGACGCATATATACTCAGATGTTTGTAAGAAATGCTTCCCATCACCGCCAGATAGTCAATTGGAAATGGAAACAGACATAGTATCTGATAATCCTCTACAGATATCCCCTCCACTTCAGACTTCATATCAAGGGAAATCAGGGCAATCCCCTTCTCCTGTTGTGGTACCTTCTCCTATTTTTGTTTAGCTGAGCATATCCTCAACAGTTGATTTTCCCCCTCTTAAAGCAACCAAGCCAGCAGAAGTGCAAACTCCAAAAAAGGTTGTTATTGTCAGAAGGAAAGGGAGTGGTACCAAAATAAGGAGCCAAACCCGAAAAGATAATGACTCAGACAGAGAAAAAGATTTAGTAGCATTGGGAGATTGGATCAACACTCTATCTGTACACAATAATCTCTCTGCAAATCCCTTAGAGGCTGAAGCTGAAAAAAACTATTGATATTGGAAGACTTTTGGGACTAACTTATCAAGATCAGTTGCAAGAAAAAGAAGAAAATAATCAAAATCAACCAGCAAACAATGCAGGCTGCAAGAGTTTAGGAAGGGCATATATTACAGAGAGAAGAAGTTGCAGTTCCTCTATGAAGGCTATAACATACAATGTTTGGGGCCTCTGCGGTCAGGGGAGACAAAGAAGAGTGAAAAGCCTTATTCTGAAACACTTACCCGATTTCTTAAGTCTTCAAGAAACTAAGATGGATTTAGTGGACAAACAATTTTGCCAGTCCTTGTGGTATGATAATGAGTTTGATTGGATATTTACAGGATCCTTAGGGCAATCAAGTGGTTTGATATGCATATGGAACAAATATGTCTTCAACAGGACAAACATTTATTATGGGGATGGATTCATGGTAGCTTTTGGAACTTGGTTTTCAGAAACAGTCATTTCTCACATGGTAAATATATATGGACCGAATGAGTTGGGAGAAAGAGAAAAAAAAAGAATCAAATTTTGGACTTGTATAGAGGAAAAGAAGAAGAAAAATGGTGTCTCATGGGAGACTTTAATGTTGTCCTAGATGCTTCAGAAAAGAGAGGTACTTCTCACCGCTCCGTGGATCATGAGATCTTAGCATTCATGACATTTGTCAATGGGATGAACTTACAGGACTTACAGATGGTTCGAAAGAAATTTACATGGTACTTAAAGTCACTTAGAGCAATGTGTAGGCTTGACAGATTTCTAGTGAATGATATCTTGCCTGGAAATAACACATCATGGAGATAAAAGGATAACAGATCCCTTGAAAATAGGGATTCTGTGGGCCATGGATAAGGAAGTTGTTTCTAATCTGTGTTTGACTGAATCTTGCTCCAGATTTTCATTTAACGTAGCATGCATGTCTCTATTTGCAAGTTGCTCCAGAAATTCAAATCTGGTCGGACACGCCTGAAACAGAGCGATTGTCCAATATCCAGGTACCATCACTTGAGATTTTTTAAAGTGCAAAACCATTACAAATCAGCAAGGAGCGTTGGACATCTATTTGGGCAGCCATGACTTGGCATATTTGGTTAGCTCAAAACTGCATTCACTTCCCGTTAGCAACTATAAATTTCATGAATACTGTCACAAAAATCCAGCAAGCTATATGGTTGTGGAACAGGGCCATGAGAAAAAAAAATCATACTCTTTTAATGATTGGCTGATAAAACCTTTGGTTTGCCTACAAAATAGCTGCTGAATCCGCTGAAGGATTGATGGATGAACTAGTAAAACCTGGAGTGCAACTCTCTACCCCAATGACTATAGATTTATTTCTATTTATTATGAGGACATAGATGTTAACCTTTGCATTTGGTAGTGATAGGCATCTGAAGCACATGGCTAATTTGTTTACTTTGAAATTGTATTATGTTTTAGTGATTAGTTTTCACAGGTTCCTTGGTGGATATACTGAGGGACAGTTAATAATGATTGCAATGAGTTGACTCACTTGCAATATATGTCCGTTCGGTATAGGTTAGGAAGAAGTTAAAAGAGAGCAACAGCTCCTCCCCTTCACATGATCCCACGATATAAGAAGGCAAAGATATATGAGCACTGTTCTGCAAATCTGATAGGCAATGATCAATATAATGAGGAGAATGGAGGTAACAACCATCAGTCTACTGCCCCATCTGCAACAAATTTTAGTACAGTATCGGATTTGTTCACCACGGATGCTAGCTGGTGGTTGGAGATTTGTATGTTGCAGACAAACTCCATTATAAATCCATGAAGGGTGATGACAAAAATTGGAAGAGAGTGTAATATTGCAATGAGGGATCAAAGAATGGATTGACATCTTCCAAAGGGGCAACTCTTCAACTAAGCAAAATAACAATCATGTGATCATGAAGTTATAAGGTAAGCAGGTAGAGCTGATACCCTATGGGGTCAGTAAAGACGTTTTTAGTTTTAAAGCTTACTTTGATGGCAACCTGCATAACTGAAAGTTAAATGATCAATGTTACAAGGAATTGTAACAATCATAATACTAGGACGCTATAAGGTATACAGGCTGAGCTACACACCAAGATATGCTTGGCGTTAGTAATGACTCTTGGGGCCATCAAAAATCACTAATCTATGATAACAACCTGCATAGCTGTAGATCAACTGACCAATGTACTTGTGTCTAGTTTAAGATCCCTGGAGGATAGGCATAACTACCTTTGAAATTGTTTTCTTCTTTGTATTTTCTCATTTCTAATCTTGTACATAACTTTTGTAGATTTTCTTATATATAAAATTTGGCTTAACACACACACCCAAAAAAATGCTAGCTAAAGTAGTTAGCCAATTAAGATACCTGAGATCAGCTCTGAAGCATAGAAGGATCATCCCTACTGATCAGGACATTAGTTGCATTCTATGTCAAACAGGTGAAGAAACATTTACTCATTTACTTAGATCTTGTACACTAACAATCTCCATTTGGCAGGGACTACACAGATGGCCCTTACCAGAGATGGATAGGGCACAAGAAGTTCCTAACTTTACGCAACTATGTTTTAACAAACCACCAGGCATTAATTTGTATGCAGGGAAGCCCATAGAGATTTCTTTTAACTGGTAGGTCTGGAAGTTGAGAAACAATACACACTTCGAAGGGAAGAGATGCACTGCATAAGCGGTAGTTTATATTATACAATCAAACACGTGGTGCGAGATTAAAGCTAAGAGACCAACTGGCCAGTTTCATTATTTCCTAGTGGACTGGATGTCTCAAACTATAATCTGGTTGTTGTTTTAAACTGTTGTGTTACTATAAAATCAAATGTGAAATGAACAATCTAAGGCCTGAGTAACAGCAGATGGATCCTTAGTGGTGAAGGCCATAAAAACTGGCGGTGGCTAAGGTCAAATCTCTGGCCAAAACGATGAAGTAATCCCACCCCACTTTACCCCCTGCTGTACCATTTATTACTAATTATTTCGTGGTGGTACATGTTAGGTTATGTGGGCATTTTGTCCCCATTCCCCCCACTCATTCTTTCTCGAAAGTTGTATGCTGGATCTTAGACAAAACTAGTGCATCATGAGGAAATTCCGGGTTACCAGCAATAGGATCACGTAGCTACCAGATGTTTGTTCAACTCATGGAATATCTGCAAAAGAGAAACTGTCTTGGAGCAACTTCTGGCTGCCATTTGCATAAACTATAAATGCAGTTTCGGAATTAGGTGCAGAATCTTATGTAGAAGCCAACTGATCTAATATGGAGGTTATGTTGCCACTCACCACAAGAGGAAAGTCAAGGAGACAGCCTAACAGCATAGTAAGTGAGCTATTATGCCTATTCCCAACCGGGACCTACCCTATATACATTACAGGGATAGCTCATCAAATAGGAAGGATGTGTGTACCAATATCCCTATAAAAGGCGTATTGACAATGTGACAGTCATCATATCAGGTTTGGTGAAGAACGGAAGAGCGATATAATCTGAATGTTGAGATGCTTTGTGATCTTCTATGATGCTAGGAGAGCTATGTACCACATCACCCTTAGCTATAATAGAGGGCACGATGGAATGGCAGAGCATACAACTCATTATCAGGAGATCAATTAGTGATATCTACCTAGTGGGTCTAGGACACCGAGTGTTGCATTCCATATCTTTTTATTTTCTTCTTTTATTTGTAATTTTGTTTCCCTATGTAAATAACTTTATATTATATAAGAAATGTTAGCTTATCAAAAAAGAATTCTTAGCTTATGCTTACGGCAAGACCTATTATATGAATGACAAATATTGAGTTCATCACACTAAACAAAGAAATCAAAATTAATCTCCCTTGAGCACCAACTCACGAACAAGTCATCCCAAAAACCTTACTTTCTGTACACTTTTTTTTTCGGCTCGGCGTATTTGATGTTTTTTGGCTTTATGTACCACGTCCAGTAGCTTTTCTCGGAAGCTTAGGGTCCAATCAAAGGGAAGATTTGTCGACCTAATGGGATAGTTGTATTCTAAATGTTTGCAAGTACCGGCATGCAAGATTATTTTGAATAGGAGTTGGTGTCATGCCTTGAATTTATGGGGCAGAACCTCTACATTTGGGGTTGTTTCACTTCTTTACTTCTCAGTGAGTATTAAATGATTTGTTACTGCTATAAAAGAAGGAAAATGGATATAAAAATGTGTCCCCTCATCAATATTGAGCCAAATCAGACTCAAATAGTTGGCATTAATTATGTATAAAATTGGCTCATTATGTAGTGTTAATAACTTAAAGTGTATCACAAAGAGATGTAATGATGAAACAACTCTAATTATGTTATTACTATTAAACATCCCCAACCATAGAATTAGTAAAATAAAACATCACTAATACGGCTAGGTAAGCATTTATAAACCAATTACTTTTGAAGAAAATAGCTTATATCTTCAACTATAATGTAGAGACACTTAAACTAGAACGTGGATGCTTATAGTTGACAAGTGACCCGAAATAGAGATCACCATTTTGTCAATGGTTGATACTCAAAAAATAGTTGGCGTAAGCGATTTGAATTAAGGATTAATGAATTACAAGTGTATAACCCATTAACCACAATTTGATTATGTTAATACAGGGTTCATTACCAAACTATTAGGAACCTGTAGGGTTACGTACATTAACATCAATTTCGTTAGGGTGCATTTTGTAATTAAGGTAAAGTATAGGAGTCAAAATGAAGTTCATGAAACTTCAAGTTTTTTTGTTATTATGTGGCCACAAATGTAATAAACATAATTTTGTGGGATGTATATTATATACATAAAAACTCCATTAGTTGTATTTGACTAATATATATATTTATACATATATACAAGTTAGTGTAAAAATCCTACAACTTATATATATGTGATATGTATAGTTGTTACATATTTTTCTTGAATTATATTACGTGCAAAGGCTGCATGGATAGTGAAATTACATGCAATGGTGTAATATCGAACAAAAAGGTTGTATGTATTAGTTGCATGGTTTGATCTTACAAAAGCTTGATACCTAAACATGAGTTGTCAAAGATCAAGAACAAGTATGGCTACGATCAAATGTTAATCAACTATAGTACATGTGCTGGCATCTTAAAATCATGGGAAAATCTATAAATACCCTAATACACTCATATGTGGAAGATTTATGCATTTGTAAGTATAAATAGAATAAAACAATGGGTTATCTCTCTACTAGAGAGCATAGAGAAAGGAGTAAAAAATCTGTACTTGATACAATTTTTCCTCTGATTTTCTGAAACTTCAAATGTGGATCTAGCACTAAAAACACACACGTAAGTTGTAGAAAATGTTGTTTAAGCTCTCAAGGGTTGTGGTAAGGGTTGTGGTGAAGTGGACTACCATAGAGGGTGAACACTTGACACCTTGAAGAGGAGATTACTTTCATAATCTTGAAGAAGAAATCTTCTTGAGGTAAAAAGTGATTTCTTCCAACTTGATGTTTAAGCTGTGTAAATTATCAAGGTGCATGGGAAATGAATTCTGATTCTTTTTTTTGCTATGTATGTTTGCACACACAATTATTTACGCTTATGCATGCAACATTCTTGATGTCGTGTAGTATATATTACGGAATTCCATAGCTTATGTTATTACACAAATTATGTTAGTTGACAAAGAAAGTATGAATGAGTTCATATACATGTATGTGTTTCTTGAAAATACTGTATCTCAAACTCTAAAGTTTTGTTGTTTTCCGAAACTTAAGATTTAGTGGACAAAATTGTTGTTGTGGCTAGATCCATGGTTTGGTGCCTCAATGATGTTGTAGAAGCATAAGTAATTGCTCACAACAACTAGAGGTTTAGCCTCGAAAAAGGCCCAAAACATTTTAGCCATTTTATGCAATAATTTATTCTTGCATGGTACTACAAGTTCAACAATATGTTTCGTGTAATGATTTTTTTATAGTATTCTAATTTTACATGCTTTATTTGATTTTGAATTTATTATGTGGATGGTGGTTGATCATGGACTAGAGTCCAATATGATTGTGATTATTGTAATAATTGTTATTACTTTAATCATTGTTTGATTGTATGTAATAGTTGCGTAGGTATTCAAAATATGGCTTGCATGCCATGTCTTCCACCAATTTCTTGATGTAATGGTTACATAGATATTCAAATTATGGTTTGCATGCCATGTCTTCCTTCAATTTTTTTTTCTTTTTCATAAGCCAAATTTCATCAAATAAAAACAAATTATGTACAAAGAAGGAGGTTAAAAGATTTGATAGCTATGCATAAGATGGATTTTCTTAGTGTATAGGAAACCAAACTGGATGTTATTGAAAACAAGTTATATGAATAGTTGTGGTATAATAATGAGTTTGATTTGTGTTATCAGGGATTAATTGGTCAATCTGCAGGCCTTCTTTGTAATTGGAACATAAAGAAGTTTATGAGAGTACAATATTTTTCTAGATCTGGATTTGTAGGCATCTTCGGTCACTGTAACAATGAGGTACAGGTCACACAGATGGTGAATGTCTATGGGGGGAAGACCCTACAAGTTAAGAAGAATCAGTGGAGGGAGATATTGGAATTGCTAGCTGGTAGGGAAAAGGATAAATGGTGTGTGATGGGGTACTTTAACGCAATATTGGACAGGGAGAAAAGGTGTGAATAAGAATAATAGGAACATGGAGAGGGAGATTAAAGCATTCAGGGAATTAGTGAATGGGATGAAACTCATGGATCTGAGAATGGACAGAAGGTCTTTCACCTAGTACCTTAAGTCCATGATAGCAATGAGTTGGCTGGATAGATTTTTAGTAAATGATGCATGGCTAGGTAAGGATCTGAATGGAATCAAATAGGCTTGGACAAAGACGAATCTTACCACTGTCCAGTTTGCTTATTTACCAACATACAAAATCGGGGACGTAAACCTATTAGGGTGTTGGAGTGCTGGTTAGAGGACAAATCCTACATAAAACTGATTGAGGATACATGGAGATCCACTAAAATCCAAGGTTATGCTAGTTACAGGCTGAAGGTGGAGATAAAGACAGTGAGAATGGCAATAAAAGTCTGGAATCAGTCTGCTCCAAGGAGTTAAGGGGAAGAAAGGAATAACATTCTGCAATGTTTAAGGGATTAGGAACAATTAGCTCAACAAGACCAAGACTTCTATGATATTGAGGGGGACTTAGAGAGATACCTGAATCTGAGGGAGGAGCTGGAGGCAATATCAAGAAAGTTGAACAACATCATGTACCGAAAATCCTGGATTAAATGGATTAACCAAGGTTATGAGAACACAACATTCTTTCACATTTTTATTAATAGAAACAGAAGGCGTAGTGAAATACATGGGGTGTGGAAGGATAATATATGGATTGAGTAGGCTAAACAGGTAAAAGAGTATTTCAGAGAACACTTTGAAAGAAGGTACACATAATGGCTACCAAACAGGCCTAGGTTGGGAAGTATGTGGTGTCAAGGACTATCAGTAGCTGGCAAGCAATCCTTGATAAGGACATTTGGGGAGACTAAAATTTGGGAAGCAATCAACAACTTTGGAAGTGGGAAAAGCCCCAGACCAGATGGGTTGAACATCAAGTTTGTGAAGCATTTCTTTCATCGGATGAAGGAGGATATTGAACAGATATTTAGGGAGTTCTACAAAAATTGTAAAGTCTCCAAAGGGAGCAATGCAGACAACATTACTTTGACTGCCAAATTAGAGTCCCCATTGGTGGTTGATGATTATATGCCTATCACACTTATTGGGATCATGCCTAAAATAATCTCAAAAGTATTGTTAAAAAAAATCGACAGAGTTATGGAGGAGATTATATCCCCAAACCAAATGGCTTTCTTGAAAGGAAGGAAGCTGCTAGATGGGGTCTTAGTGGCTAATGAGATGGTGGATGTGCTGCAAACACTGAGTAAGAAGCTATTATACTTGAGGTGTATTTTGAAAAGGCTTATGATACTTTAAATTGGGCATATTTGTTAGATATTATGGTCAGAATGGATTTTCCTAGTTGCTGGAAAGCATGGATTAAGGAATTACAGGAATCTGCATCTACATCGGTTCTAATAAATAGCAGTCCGACTAAGGAATTTTTTCCTACAAGAGGGATCAGACAAGGTGACCCATTTTCACCCATTATGTTCCTTATTGCAGCAAAGGGTTTATCCTATATGATCAAGAAGGCAGTAGCAGATCAGTTGGTTAGAGGAGTGTAAGTGGGCAGAGATAAGACAGTGGTGACTCACCTCCAATTTGCGGATGACACTTTAATGTTTGGTGAAGTAACCTGGGATACAATTGAAGTTTTTAAGACAGTGTTACAGAACTTCAAGCTAGTCTTTGGCTTAGCATCAATTTTAGCAAAAGTTGACTTTTTGGGATAAATATGTCTACGAAAGGGTTGAGGATATGGCATCTTTTTTGGGATGTATAACTGGAAAGATGCCTTTTCAGTATCTTGGGCTCCCTGTGGGAGCTAATCCTGCCAAGCAGAAAACATGGAAGCCTATTTCTGATAGATTCACAAAGGTGCTCTCTACATGGAAACAGAACACACCTGTCCTCGGGAGGCAAACTAACTATTCTCAACTCAGTACTTTGAGCTCTACCTACACACTATTTTTCTTTCTATAAATCCCCTGTCACAGTCATTAAGAATCTGGTGGCATCTCAGAGAACATTCTTCTAGAGGGGAAGTCAGGAGAAGAAAAAACTGTGTAGAGTTACTTGGAAAAAACTCTATCTAACAAGTGAGGGAGGTGTTTTGTAGGTGCGCAATCTTAGTGTGTTTAATATAGGAATGCTTGGAAAGTCGGGGGTTAGGATTTTGGGAAATGAGGAGAGTATGGCACTGGCAATTCTTAAATCAAGATACGGACACAAAGGGTTGTTAATGGCTGGGGGACTTAGGGAGCTGAGAGAAATGAACTATGCATCTAGCTGGTGGAAAAATGTGCAGGATATACTGGCAGAGGACTGGCTTAGGTTAAATATGATGGTACAACTGGGAAATGATAGTACCAAATTATGGTTTGATAGATGGAATGAGAATGTAACCTTTGCTGAGAGGTTTCCTAGACTTTTCAGAGTGGCTGGTAATTCAGAGATCTCTATTGCTGATATGGGAGTGTGGCAGGAGGGAAGCTGGTCATGAAGATGGCAATGGAGGAGGAATCTAAGGCAGGTAATGATCTACTGGCTCTTCAAGTGGTCATATAGGATAGTCCAATTAGAGAAGATGGGATGATGAATACATGTGGGAGGGTAGCACATATGGGAAATATACATGTAATATGGTGTACAGAAAAATAATGGAACAAGTACATTCACCATTTAGTGGTGAAGAGGAGCAGAATCTCGAACAAGTGTGGAACAAGTTTGCGCCTAGGAAAGCCAAAATTATTGCTTGGACACTACTACAAGATGCCCTACCTACCAAGGAGTTGCTGTCAAGAAGGAAGATCATACCTGAAGGGCTGGAAATAGGATGCACATTGTGTCACGAAGTACAAGAGACTTCAACACATGTTAGATGACAAAGGATGTATGAATGAGTTCAAGTGCATACATGTGTTTCTTGAAAGATTTCTCCACAAAATCTTAAGTTGTTTTTTGACCAATACTTAACATTTTGGTGGACAAAATTGTTATAGTAGCTAAGTGCACGGTTTGGTTCCTCAATGATGTTGTAGAAGCATAAATAATTGCTCATAAACAACTAGAGGTTAAGCTTTGAA
>JAOWBN010174028.1:0-18176 GCA_028565015.1 Pinguicula moranensis
CCACCTATAAATATATGCCCAAACAACATAAGAACAGTCACAAGCATGAAACAAATGCGGGGCGTCTTCCATCTCATTCCCGCAAAAAGCACAAAGACATTCTTGCGCTGAGAGGTTTATACCCCGGATCAAGAGGTTATCCGTCGTAGGTAACCTTAATTGTAATAATTTCCAGTAGAAGGCCGAGACCTTGTACGGCGTCTCCTTTCCCCAAATGTCCGCCAAGAATGGCGTTGCAGGTATTGGGTCCGAACGGGCAGAGATCATGGCTAGATAGCCGCTACGTTTTGTGTACTTACCGTTTCCCGGATCGGTCCATACCCACACATCCGTTCAACCGGTCGGGAAAATAAATATCTAGCTCAAGATCAATGTTATGCACCAAGTCCACCTCCCTTCTACTTAGGGCCCTACGCCAACTCCACAACAATGACCAATGGCCATCTACATTTCTCCATTTATCCGACACCCAAACTCCCTTGCCAGCCGCTTTGGAATACAAGTGTCTATCGATATATTAATTGATAGATATCGGACAAAAAATCTTGTTCTTCTATGTTAATGGAACGATAGCAAAAAATGTTTCAATTTTGGTTAATTTCGTCATATTATTACTTATGTTACTTTAGTTTTAATTTATGTTATTTTGTTTTTGGTTGATATAATATTATGTTTGGAACTTGTTGTTTTATGATATTTATCATAAAAATTACTTATGCGGTATGTATGTTACTAGTTTATGTTCGTTTAACTACTTAGGTATGTTACCTTTATGCATTTTGTAATTTTTTTCCTATTTTTTCATAATGTAAAAAATGATTATTCAGTTAAAAACAATATTTTAATATTTAAAAAATCAATGATTTTTATTATTTTTGCAATTTTTTTAATGGAATAACAGTAACGAATAAATGAAAAACGAATGATTCCAATGAAAAAAAATGCAATTCGTTAAATTACTGGACAAAAAATGATAAAGAGCTTTGCCGTTTCAATATATCCAGCATTCACCCCTAATTCTTGATTGAAAATGCCCAATTCTACCTTAAACATGGCTATAATTTCCTAAAATAAGAGTACATATTCCTAAGTTAATTTAAACACATAATTGGGCCTAATATAAATGGATGTTTAATTGATTGATAATGCCGAGCCCATCATGGTTGGGCGTTTCTAGATATACTGTTTGCTTCGTATTGGGCTTCTTAAGTGATGTTTTCCCCTGGAGGGAAAATATTCCTTGAACCCTAGACAAGCACACGCGCGTATCACGTGCGAAAAAGATCCGGACAGGAATATGCTCGCCTCGCCGCAATTGAAGAAACCCACGAGAAACACCGTCGAGTCTCTTTTTAACCGTTCGATTGCTCGACACGTCGTTGTTCCTTGTAGGTTACGAATTCAACGGTGCAGATCGATTTCTCTGCAAAAGCAGTTCTCACCTCTGAGAGAACGCGCCTCCTTTGTTCTTCCTCTTTCGTCCTCCCTTTTTTTTTCTCACAATTAAAAAAAAGTTTTAAATTTTCTTTTTTACTGAAAATATGGCTGTTCTTGAAGAGGAAAGAATATTCGAGCAAGATACCGACGGTGGAGACGACTCCGATGAGGTAGGTGAAGAGGAGGAGGTGGACGACGACGGAGAAGAGGAGGAAGTTTTTCACAGCAGCGGCGCCGGTGGGGAGCCACCGGTGACAGCGGTTGATGATGATGAAGAGGATGAAGACGGAGAGAATGAAGATGGAGAAGGTGGTGACGACGATGATGACGATGATGATGACGACGACGACGATGATGACGATGAGGAGGAGGAAGAGGTAACACTGCTTACTCTTAATTCTTTTTCTGCAGTAAATTGTGCAAGTGTCAGTTTTGCTTGTTTCTGGTATGATTTAATGGCGTTTTATTGTTGAAACGAGTACAAGCTAGAGATTTTGAGCAGTAATTATGTATTCGCTGGTATTTCGGCTCTTTGGGGGCGTTAATTTTTGAATTTCGACCTAGAATCTGGTCTCAATTTCAGTTTTTGATGGGTTAAAGTTTGAAGCTTTGTTGTGACTGGCAAGATCTGGTTTTGATTTTCGGTAATTGTGTGGATCCGTATGCGCTGTTTCTGTTTCTGACTTTCTGTTTCTTGTCCTTGTTTAAGGTTTCATTTTTTTCTGTCATAAGAACCGTACGGAAAGTGACCCTATAGGTTGGTCCTTGACTATAACGATGACAAGTGCAAAGGAACAAATTTCATGGAAATTATGTGATCTTGTTTGCTTACACTTTTGCTATTGCTTTCTTTTACTTGATTACTTGAACATAGAATCAGAACACGATAGCTCCACTTTGTGGGATCTCGAGTCTGGAAATACCAGCATGCTACTAGATTGTATTTTTGTGAAGGATAATCGTCGAAGATAGATATCCCAACACTTGATACAGGAGACATAAAAGTTGAAAGGAACGGATGTGTATTGCAGGATTTGCAACTAATGAAGAACACCGCCAAATCCCGTTTTCATGATTACTACCCAGATTATTTTTAATGGCAACGATGAATTCGAAGACGAAGATGAAGACGAAGAGGGAGGAAAAGTGGAAGCCCCACCAAAGAGGAAGCGATTAGACCAAGATGACTCCGATGATGATGATGATGATGATAGCCGGGAGGATGACCAGAGACCATCCAAACGCTAGTATCTCCTTGGTTCAATCCTTGGTTTACTCCTTCAATCCGTTTCTATTTAACTGTTCCGCTGAAACTAAATGCTGAGAATTCATGTCAAAGCTTTCTTCTGCGACTGTTTGAAGTTTATTCACTTTACTGTTTTCTGCAGGCGGCGTCTCATCGGGGTGGTGCGATTGAGAATGAGAAGGCAGCGTTCGTCGGGGAGGTGAGGAGGTGAGATTGAGAAAGAGAAGTGACGCGACGTCTAACTTCTCTCGGGGCAAAATAGCCTATAAAATGTTAGGATAGGTCAAACCCAAATTAATTCCACCTGTTTGGTGGAATTAGTTTTTGGTGTCTAATTCCATGATTTTTAAAAAAAAACTCGCGGGTCGTGGAATTGAATTCTCCGACCCGTTTTTTTTACTGTATATAGTAAACATGGAATTACACTCTAATTCTATCATAATGACGCATAATTCTATCTTGTAAACGGGGCCATAACGTTTTCGAACATGGTTAAAATAACTCAATAAAATTATTTTAAAGCTGGTGCTCTTGCTTGGGACCAACTTCTCTAAAAAAAAAATGCTTTTGCCTTCCTAATAAAATAGAAATTAAGCTTTAAAAGAGTCTTCTATTCTAAAGCTGCTGCTTCGGACCAACTTCTCTAAAAATAATACTTTTTGTCTTCCTATATAAAATAGAAATTAATCTTTGAAACAGTCGTCGGGTCGGCATCATCATTCATCATTCATCATTCATCATTCATCATTCATCATTCATCATTCATCATTCATCATACGGGTACTAATCAAGTGAACAAAGGTTTTTTCTTCGGCCGGACAAGCCGACGAGGCAAGGCAAGGCAAGGGTTTCCCTACTCTGCTTCCGCAGGGAGGAAGATAAGTTAGAAGAGTTGTTTCTTTTCATGCACCTACTCTCCTTGGTCTGAAATGATGCGAGATATCCAACTCTCCTTGGAGGCATCGGGAAGAAAAGTGGAAAGATCATAACAGAAGCGTTAGTAGCCATCCGGTATGAAAACTTCTTCTTTACAAACATATGCCACTGATATTAACATGGTGAAAGGTCTGGGATGTCACTAAATAAATATTCCACCAAAAACAAGCAAAGCAGGGTATCGAATTCATTATTCACCAACACTCCAAAGAAATTATACTTGTTATTGGACGGCATTGACAATGACATTGAGGGGAAATCGAAATATTGAAGCTTTCACTCTACGGGTGGAAGAAACCCTAGAGTAGCGAATGTTGGTTGCTCATTGAAGGCATCCCATTTACTTATTGGTGCAAGAGTTTTGTTGACTGGAGAATTCGTAAGGTGGGCTCTTGCATCAAGCTCTCAGAAGCAACAAATCACAGACTACGATTTCAATCAGCAAGAGTTCTCGTTCGAACGGAATTTCATCATACGATAGAGATGCAACAAGTCTTCAACCAGATCCACGCCATTAAAGTCACAGAGGTGATCGGTAGTGCGTTACCTGGCCATGGGTTCGCCGGTGAGTTCAATCATGCAAAAAGCGCTCTTGTAGATCATTTTTTTTGATAGGTGCGCTCTTGTAGATCCGTCCACTGGGTCAACATACGTCTGGTCGATCAAATCAGTCACTCAGTTGCCTGCCCCGCGCGTGGATCCTCATCAATTCCCGCCGCTTGCACGAAAGACCTTAGTTAGTTAATGGATGGAAAAGATAACTTGTCCCAGCGGTCCGCTACCTCCTGGCTTGTCAAGAGGTAGCGGGATCGATTCCCAGTGAAAACACTGTGGATCGATTTTCTGCCTACTGTGCCACCTGGCTTGCCAAGTATCAGTGGAGCCCAGTGGGGCTTATGCGTTGGGATTAATCTCTTGTCACCTCGGGATTAGTCGGAGGGCCCAGTGGGGTCCGAAGGATACCTAGATAGGGGTCCGCTCTGCGTTGGGATTAATCTAGCCTTGTCACCTCGGGATTAGTCGGAGGGGCCAGTGGGATCCAAAGGATACCTAGATAAGGGCCCACAGTTAGTGGGTTGTCAGCCGTCGATTTTCCGCTAAACCAACGTGTGGCGCTGATATGCTAATTACCTATAAAAAAAACGTTAGTTAATGGATTAGGCCCTGGCGACTTGAAGTTGAGCCACTCGCAAGCATTATCAAGAACCCAACAGATCCTAGCCCAAATTTAGAAGCAGAATACTCTGCAGGCCCTAGCAAAAGTAGAGCCCAAAAAGAAAGACTGCAAATTGTAGAAAATAGACCAAAATAAAAGTCACCAAAAAGTGAAGTGAACTTTTTACCTCATTACGTCAAATAAGCCCAGCGCACCCGAGTCATGTGAATTCCTCACTATCAATGCAAATAGAACGAGAACAGTCAAATTTTCCACTTGGGGAGATATTAACAGACATGGAAGAGTCATCATTGACAATTCTTTTAGCATGGTGCTAATAATGGACTAGAACAAAATGGCTCTATTAAATTCCAGTGCTTCGATTTAGTGAAGTTGTTGGAACTCAATATATCAAATGACGCAATTCATATTGGGTCGCAACGGAAATGGCCTCTTTGTATAATTATAAGGGTAAGACCACGTACATCTGACCCCCAAACACCAACTTAGTTGATAATATATTGGGTACATTGTGAGTCATTCCTTATGAACCTATTGAACATTTCATGATATCTCAACTCTAGGATTTGCAGTTGAGTTGCTTACCTAGACCAGTTTCAGACAATAGTCTTATTCTCATTGTTGATTCAGTCCAAAATTGGGTGTCAAAACCGTTTAAATTCTTCAATGCATGGATACAATATCAGCAATCGAGGCCCCAATACAACCAGAACAAAATTCTATACAACTTATGGGATGTAAGGCTATGATACTAAAAAATAAGGTGAAACCTATGAAGCTGAAATTACAAGAGTGGAGCAAGCAGAATTATGGTGACATGGAAAATAGTCTGCAGCAACTTACTATCACTATCATTACTTATGATGAAATGCTTAGCTCTAGAAGCCATACTGAAACAAAAGCAACTGATAACAAAGAAAAATGGGTAGAGTTGCAAGTGCTAAGTAAGGCAAAGAACTCTATGGCCTTCCAAAAATCCAGGGCAAAGTGAACAACAGAGGAGGACTCCAACACCTTCATGCTTGTCTCCAAAATGATATAATGTCATTGGAGGAATTACCATCAATGAATCTTGGACGACGGATGTAACAAAGGTCAAAGAAGGGTTCAAAAAATACTTTCAGAAGCAGTTTGAACATATTCCCTCTAGCGGTATACTCCTGCCTACCTCACCACTCCAAAGAGTGATATAACCAATAGAAATGAATTCTTGGAGGTAACCTTTACAGAGGTCAAAATCAATGAAGTTGTTTGAGTTGTAAAGGGGATAACTGTCTTGGGCCTGATGGATTTAACTTTAGGTTTCTATAGGATTTATGGGATATCATTAAAGTTGATTTTGTGTGTTTCATACAAGAGTTCCATTAATTTAATAAGATTTCCTTGGGTATCTGCTCATCTTTTATATCTTTGCAATCCATAGGCATGAAAGACTGATGACTTATCTCTCTTTCATTTTGACTCTCATTTTCATTAGATATGAAGTGTGGAGGACTTATCTCTATTTCATGCTGACCCTCATGTGGCAAGTTCCCACCTCGAATAGGTGAAATTAGACTATTCTGAGCGGTTTGGTGAAACATAATCTCCCCCGCATCTAGAGACAGTGACAAGTCTTGTTGCAATTCATACAATTGGTCATTCTATTTTATTTCTCCGACAGTTGGGAATTTGTCATCTAGGAATATGTTGCGACTGTTGATTTCAGTCATGCCCCCATTCGGGTATTCGCCGAACATCACATATCCTTTTGAGTGTTTGAGGTAACGAATAAATATCCTCTTGGTTGCACTTGGACCGTGTTTGTCATGTTGATGAGTTGGGTTGTGCACATAGCCCGCCAAACCCATGGTCACATATGGTCCAAGATTGACTTCCTTCCATTCCATAACTCATATGGAGTGGTGGGGCACACTCTTGCTTGGTACTTTATTGAGGATCTATGTTGCCATGAGCAACGCATCTCCCCAAAAGTAAATAAATATGTTGGATTGCGCCATCATAGACTTAATCATATCAAACACGGTGCGATTCCTACATTCTGCTACACCGCTTTGCTGCGGGGTATAAGTAATGGTAAGTTGCCTTACTATGTTCTTTTCATCATAATTGATACCCTATGAACAAATCAGAAAGGTATTCGCGACTGTAGTTAGTTCAAAAAATCTTAATTTATTAATTTAACTGGTTCTCTACTTATGGTACACAATGTTTGAACACATCAAGTGCTTTGTGCCGATGAGACAATAGTTATACGTGCCCAAAGCGCGAGTAGTCGTCTATAAAGGTCATGAAATAAGAAGCCTTATGGCATGCTTTCACGCTCATGGGTTCGCATGATAATAAACAACCTTTTAAAATACATATGCATGGTAATTACATATGGATGAGAATCACGGACGAAAAATCCGATAAGAATAATAATTTTCGTATCATATGACCAGAATAGTTTTCATAAGAAATGAATTCTTGCATAATTTAAAAGAAATAGCTAAACAAATAATTGTTTGAGCATAATCAGATATCGGAACTAGCTCTGATACCACTGTAGATCTAACTAGAATGGATCTAATAGTTAAACTAAATACGATAATGAATCGTACCTTTAATGCGGAAGCGTATAGAAACGTAATGTTCCAACTTCCAACTGATTATATTACAAACATAAACCAGGAGTCTACCAGAGTCTCCTTATAATCCACGTACTAAGATCTCCACTATGATAAGACAACAATTCGAGAGAAATTGTATATATGTTTTTGGGTCTCAACACATGAGAATAAAAAAATTGGAGTGGGCCAATATCCATACTTAACGCCCTATTTATAGGGAAGGATTAAGGTTTAATAATTAACATATAATTATATAGCTGACTCTAAACCTAATTTGGGTAGTAGAATCTTACCATAATTAGAATTTTTAATATTAGGTAATTAACAAATAATTACCATAATTAATTCAATTTGACTTATTTACATATTTTGTCTAACAAGGGTAATAGGAAAAGTGAATTTGAAGCTAAGAAGAAGGAAATTCAGTTTCTTTTTTACAAAGAGTTTGTATACTTCTTTTTGTCTCAATGAACATTATTTGGTTGAAGGATGCTTCTCTTATCTCTGCAGAGAAGGTACGATGAATTCAAGGAAAGTCTACAGAAAATTATAGTGGATGAAAGCAGTTCTCTTAGCAAAGATCACCCGCCAGTCATAAAGGTAAAACAAAATTTAAAATACAAGTAATAATGGAGATAAAAGAAGAGATTTTTCCCAAGAAGGTGTTGCAAAATGTTGTAACGAGATCAAATAACAGGTGATGGGCGAAGAAGATGGAAATGCCGAGGATTCGAGCAACCATTTTCCTATTCTCGTATACGTTACTCATGAAAAATGGCTTTTCCTTCCTCACTACTTCAAAGCTGGAGCCCTCAATGTTCTTGTAAAATCACTTACACTTTTTTCTCCTGTTCTCCTCACGTTCCATTTAGATAACGCACTTCTAAGTTACACCTAGATTGAAACTCTCTTCTCCTTGTTTGATTTTTATATGATTCGTTCAAACACCATACAGATCAGTCTCTGCAATTATCAGCAATGCACCTTACTTGCTCATACACGATTGCAACCATTACTGCAATGTGCTTCTATCTTGACCCCAAAGTATCCTCAAACTTAGCTTTTCTTCAGTTCCCTCAGAAGTTTCACAATATTGGAAATCATGATATCTATGATAATCGGCACAAATACTTTTGGGTACAAAGTGTTATTTTTGAATATCTTTCCTAATCCTATGTCTATACCAAGATTGGTTCTGTTGAGCTAACGTTTTGAGAACCAGACAGAGACAGTGGATTGGCATTGATGGGAACCATCTATATCTGTATGTAACTTGTACTTAAAAAGGGGAATACTCTATGGAATGAAGAGTACCAATAATGGTAATCAAAATACCGCCTTTTATGGAAGTTCTTGATGTACTTATTTCCATTTTTCCCTTCCGTCAGATATTGATCTCAAGTCTATGAAGTTGCTCTGGGTAAGTTATGGATTTTTTGGAAGGAGGATTTCGATTTTGAATTAGTGTGTACATCAAGCTATCATAGGGTGATACAAAAAAGATGAGGAAACACTACTAATCACCTTTGTCTATGGGAGTTGTGACTACATCCAAAGAAGGATCCTTTGACAATACATGGTCGAGATCAACATGGGGAATTATCGATGGATAGTACTAGGAGACTTCAATGTCATAAGATCTAACGCTGAAAAATGTGGGTGTGTAACCCGTCTAGCCCTCCCCATTAGAGAGTTTAATGATTGCCTGAATTCTTGTGTGCCAGTCGAATTACACTCAGGAGGGCAATAATTCTCCTGGTGTAAAGGGTAGAACAGAGTTGCAAGGATTTGGGCTAAGCACGATAGAGTGCTAGTTAATAGTCAATTCCTGGATTGGAAAGGGTACGCGTCCTATGAGTTGCTACCTAGAAAGTCTTCTGATCATAAACCAATGATTGTCACTCTAGAAGAGCAACAAAGCATGTAAGGCACCAAACATTTTAGATTTTTGAACATGTGAGCAACGTTGGAACAATGTAAACAATCTAAATCCTTGGTGCAGTCGCAGTGGAACAAAGTAAGCAATGCTGACAAGATGCTGAACCGGGGAGCAAAGTTTTAGAATATGAGAACGAGGCTATGGGAGTGGAACAAGAGTTCTTTTGGGAGAGTTGGGGGATCAAAATTCAACAATTAGAGCAGAGGATGGAAGATATTGAATTGGAGCTCTAGGAATAGCTCGACACTAGACTTGATTCTGAGCCGATCTACACAAACGATGAACTAAGCGAATGGGAAAACAGGGAGATCTCCAGGCTAGAGTAGAAGACCAAAAAGACGTGGATTCAAGAGGGGGATAGGAACTCAAAGTGCTTCCATGAGTTTATTAATTCTAAAAGGAACAAGAGTATCATTAATCGAATGACAATACAGGATGGAAGGACCTTGAAACACTAAAAAAGGATTCATGAAGAGGCGATATCCTATTTAAAAAATTTGCACTCTCCGAAAACTAGAGGAGGGACGAAATATGATCTACAAGATCTATTCGAGGAAAAGCTTTGCCATGGGGAAAACAATAGCATTTGTAAAATCTCCTCCGTCGATGAGTTATAAGTTGTGCTAGATTCTATCCAAGGTAACAGTGGTCTTGGTCTATACGGGATCGGATCCGAATTCTTTAGGTCAACCTGGGAGATAACAAGGTGAGACTTAGTATGCACCATTATTGAATTATTTACCGGTGCTGATTTCCCCAGACTTTTCAACTCAAACCTGTTGGTCTTGATTCCCAAAGTGTAGAATCCAGATAGTTTTGGCTCATTGGTCTATGTCCGGTCCCCTATAAGGTAGTAACAAAAGTCATTGTGGGAAGAGTATCAAGGGTCGTCGAAAAGCTGATTGTGGAAAAACAATGAGCCTTTGTGCAAGGTAGAACCATCTTTGACCACATTACCCTCTCTCAAGAGTTTACTCAAAGCATTAATTATAAGAACCCTAGGGAAAATATCATGCTTAAGCTGGATATGGAAAAGGTTTACGATAGAGTCAAGTGCCCTTCTTAGAAAAGGTAATGGAATCCAAAGTCTTCAATCTATTGGCCAAAAATATCCAGATAAGATGTATCAAGGATCAATGGTTCTCATTTGAGATGAATGTAACGGCATTGGGTTTTTTCCCGTCGGGATAGGGACTACGTCAAGGTAACCCACTTTTACCATATCTGTTCATTCTGATGCAAGATACACTATCAAGATTGATCTCAAGGAAAGCCAACAAAAGGAAGACTAAGAACTTTTGTCAACCTGTTGGGACCCCCATGATCTCCCACCTTATGTATATCGATGATATTTTATGCTTCCTGAGTAGAGACAGAAGATCCCTTCATTCCCTGACCAAGGTATTGGATGATTATTTTTCATGGTCAGAGCAAAAGATGAACAAAGAAAAATCAACACCTTTTCTATCAAACAAAATTGGCCCCTCAAGAAGCATGCCAATGATCCAACGGACAGGTTTCAGACTTGGCCAATTCCCATCTAGATACATAGGGGCCCCTCTTTTCGCAGGCAAGTTCAATCGGGCGACCCTTGAGCCATCGCTGAGTAAAATCACCAATAAAATTGCAGGATGGAAGGTTAGACTACTCTCTCAAGCAGGCGGAATAGTTTTGGTCAAGCATGTCTTATCTAGCAATGTAATGCATACCATGGCAACCATGAGACTATCCTAGTACATCACTACAAATTATGCAAATGATTGGCTAACTTCATATGGAGGGAATTTGAAGGGAGGAAGAAAATACACTGGAAAGTGTGGACAAAAATATGCAAGCCGTTGGTAGAAAGGCTTGGGCCTCAGAGAATAAAGGAATTGCAAAAAGTCATGACCATGAAAATCTATTTTTGGATGATAACCAAGGAAAGCCTATGAGCAAAGTTTTTCCGAGAAAAGTACAATAGAAAAAGAGTACATCCTTATCAAAGAATCAAGAGTTGTGGACACTGAAAATATGCAATGAGTATGGGAACAGAAGTGATGGATAACATCAAGATCATGCTGCAAAAAGGTAAGTCATCATTTTGGTTTGATAAATGGATCAACTTTGGTCCTCTAGCTCCGCACATCCCTCCGACGTCTAACCCAGAGGCAAAGGTTAATGATTTTTGGCTATCAAATAGCTGGAATTTGAATAAGGTTCGGGATGCGGTCAGTCCTGTATGATCTTATGAAATTATGGAGCACATCATTCACATAAGCCAGGCTAAGAGCTGGAAAGACATCACCATATAGATGCCTGATGCCAAAGTGGCATTTAGTACGAGGTTGGCATGCGAGGTGATAGTGTTATGCCTTAAGGCCCCCAGGGCCAATGCAATAACACTTATATATATATATATATATAAATATATGATTAGTAGCAAACCTTTATTATTTATTCAATTTGCTCTATTTCTGCACACCAAAAAATGAAGCACAATATTGATAAATTGGAGTATATCAAAAAGGCATTATGATGATGAGACAACAGTAATAAAGTTATCAATACTAAATATCCGTAACTATAGTATTAATGAGACATGACATCACTAATACGGATAGGTTAGCCTCCTCCTTTTGAAGGATGTAATTGATCTCATCATCTATGGTGTAGCGACACTTACGCTAGAACATGGATGCTTATAGTTGACAAGTACATTGGAATTACACGACTGGAGTTCACCATTTTATCAATGATCGATACTCTTAAGAATAGTAGATGTAAATGATCCTTAGACTTGAGATCACCATAAAATCTTGAGTATAGATGTCACTATTTGATTATATTCAAAGTTAAACCGTAAATGGGTAATGATGGATAGTTTTGGGAGTGAAATAAAGTACGAAAGGAATCTTAATGATCGATAAAGGGTTTACCACTTACAAATGGTTAAAAAATGATATCTCTATGGCAACTTGTAAGAGATCATGGTGAAGTATTTGATCAAAGCATCAGTTTTTTTTGTTATGATAAAATTCACTATGAAGAAACAAAGTTTATGTACAAAAGTGAAGAATGAAATAGAAAATACATGGATAAAATCAAAGAAGAAAAATGATCACATCCGTGGAGCTCAACCTTCCCTGTACAGACCACATACTCTAGAATAGGGTCAAAACAATACAAACCCGAATCACTAAACCCGTTCTTTAGATCTTTTATCCAACAATCGCAAGACGATAATCGCGTCAATAAGACATGGTTAGTGTTTCAAGCAACCATGTGAGTTCTATACCTGCTCATGGTGAAAAATTGGCGAAATTTATCGGTGTTGATTTTAAGAGATGACAATAGAAGATGGCCCAGATTATGGAGGACGGGAGCAACATCTCTCAAGATAAGCATAATATGGAATGGAGGACGATTGTCCAAAGCAAAGATCCAAACTTGTAGCTTCTTAAGTTGCCTCAAATTCTTTTTTTCTTGCGTACATGAGTTATAACTTGAGCTTTGCTCAGCTCAGCCTGCATCTGATGACGTACAAAAGTCATAACTGTCAACATATCAATCACTAGGTTTGCTATACAACTCAGCTTGCTCGACTGATTAGTTGTGGGATTGTTCTTTGATCCCCATATCAAAGCATAGGGTTGATTAGAAAAAAGTTTCTAATCAACACCACGAAATCATGATCTCCAGTACAAGAAATTTTTCGCATATATCAAAAGAGGATGACAAAATACTTCAATATGCAAGATTTGGGATATGAACAAAGTGAAAGGATATTAATTACATGAGATCTAGTTCTTGAAAGTGATAGTCTCCTTATAGGACTATTCTCAATGGTTGGATGGTCATGATATGTTGTTAGAGATCATTCATGGTTTATGGACATGAATTAAGGATTAATAAATTAAAAGAGTTTATTCATTAACGATAATTCAATTATGTTAATTCAGGCTTCATTACCAAGCTATTGGGAACCTATTGAATCACACACATAAACATCAATTTTCGAGGAGCCAATTTGTATTAAGGTAAAGTATAGGGGCTAAAATGAAGTTTCTTAAACTTCATTGACTTGTTTGTAATTATAGAGTCACAAATGTAATAAATATAAATTTGTGGGATGAAAAAATCCTAAAATTCACACACACACACATATATATATATGTATATATGTGATAATTGTGACATATTTCCCTTCAATTACATTACAAGCAATGGATGTATATTTAATGAAGTTGCATGCAATAGAAACATATATAATGAAATCATATGCAATGTTCAATATATAAAAAGTTGTATATAAATATTTAGTGGAATGATTCTACAAAACCATGCACAAATGTATGACTATAATCGAATATTGATCCACCAACTTGACATATGTTTGCATCTCAAACTCGTGGGAATCTCTATAAATACTCTAATACATTCATATATGTTAGATTAATGCATTCGTACATATTGATAGAATAAATAAAGAGGTTTTCTCTCTAGTTTCCCTATCTACCTGAGAAGAGGTTTGAGAAAAAGGTAAAAATTTTGCAATATGTCCTCTCATATTAATTGACTTCAATTGTGGAGTTAGCACTCCAAAACACACAAATAAGTTATAAAAACAAGTTATATAACCTTTCAAGGGTTGTGGTGGTATGGACTGCCCTAGAGGGTGGACATTTAAATACCTTGAAGAGGACAATACCTTCAAGAAACTAGTGAAAGAATTCTTCTTGAGGTATAACTCCATCTTACATTTGTTATAAAGTTGTGTAAATTAGCATGGACCATGGGAAAAAAGGAACTATATTTTTTGTTATGCACACACCTATTTTATGCTTCCACTCACTTCATGCATCATGATACGTAGTGTAAATGTTAGAGTTCCAACAGGTGGTAATATGAAAAAGAGATCCCAACCAATCTGGCACAGAATTGATTTGGAACTGAGCCCTCCCTCCAAAGATTGCGCTATGCATTTGGCGTGTATGGCACAATTGCCTTCTATTGGACAAAAATATCCGACGCAGGGGTATTCACCTGGCTTCAGTGTGTCACTATTGCATTAGTCGGAAATTGGATTCCCGTGATCACATTTTCTCCGATAGCCCTCCGACAAAAGAACTTATGAAAAGAGCAGGACAATTATTCAGAATCCCAAGCCACAACTTGCATATATGGAAAGGTAGAGTCCAACTCTGGTTCTTGTACACTAAGAAGGTGGGGTTCTCCATCTTCTTGGTGGGTATCACTCCTGCTATCAACACTTGATACTTGTGGTTGCGCAAATGCAAGTCCCAATACAATGGTGCGACCCATATGTCAATCAGACATGGAGGCAGGTATGCTATCTTATAATCAAAATTACTAGTTGTGTTAACTTATGTCTGAAATTGCAGGTAATTGATAGGAACCCACTAGCTCAATTGAACATTCACATCATAGGCCTACCTAAAGACATGATTAGCCTAATCTCATATCTTCCACCTCCACCTGGATGGAAAAAGCTCAATTGTAATGAAAGTTTTCTAGGGAACCCATGACCATTGGGTGGAGGTAGAATAGTTCATGACAAAAATGGATGTTTCTTATAGGTCTAACAATGGTTTTGACATATCAATATTCTCTACGTACTAGGCGAATTGGATGAACAGTAAACCCACATCTTCTACGTCATCATCGTGCTTGTCCTCGCCAGGATCCACAACCTAACCATCGTCGTACCGCTTCTCCCCGGGGCACGAATGCTCTTGGGGAGGTATTTCACTTCTCTAGACACCCCCTTCCTAGCAGTTTGACTTATCTTCCCAGTTACCTGAAATTTCCTCGGTAACGCCGCTCGGAAATCCAGACCATGACATGGTTTACCCCTTCACGGCAACTCAGAAAAATGAGGAAGGCAGCCATAAAAGCAGGGAAGGCACCTATGTATCACCCCATGTCCTTCCATCCAAGTTACAAGGACACTCTCATCAGACAAAACCCAGTCTCTATTTTTGAAAGAATAGGGGGTAGACAACCTCTGCCAAAACCTCAGGCAACAAATACCCACACAACTTCTATATTCATCACAAATTTTCCTCAACAATGTAAACAATTCGACCTACAGAGGATTCTGAGCAGACAAGGTAAGCTAAAAGATCTAAAAATTGCTCAAAAAGATTCTTGTGAAGGATTCCCTTTTGGATTTGCAACTTTTGAGGATCAAGATGTGGAAGATCTCGTCATTAAACTGAACCATGTGTGGATAGGATCTTTCAAGCTGAGGGCCAACATAGCCAAGTTCCCAAAGACCCAAATTCCACATGCTAAAACTCCACAAGTAAGACCAACAACCCTGATCCCTCTTCCAAAGATAAACTTCAAAGGCAGAGGAGATGCGGAGGCCTCCACCAGCAATTCAAAAACTATGTGGCAAGCGGTAAAGAAACCACCTCAAACTCTAACCCTCCTAGCTATGAATATATCCAACTGCTGTGTAAAGGCAGGCTATGTGGGAATACTGAATGCCAAATATGATTGGAAAGTGGTACAATTAGAATTGAAAGCGGGGAGATATCTAAGTATTATTGTCAGCCCTATCAGTGCCTCCAAAATCCTTCTATGGGAAGAAGAGTCCCAGGACCTGGAAACTTTGATTAACAATGACAGTATATGGCTCCTAAACTGGCTAGATGATCTACACTCCTGGATGCCAGAGATGGATGATGAAAACAATAAAAGGACAGCTTGGTTACATGTTTCTGGCCTCCCTATACAATTTTGGAATCAACAAACACTAGAGTTGATTGGTAGGGCACTGGGTACCCTGATCAAGATCGATGAATGCAGCCTACAACACCGTTACCTAGAAGCCTTCCAGATACTTGTAAAGACCGATCAGAGCCATAACATACCGACCATGTTACCTATCTCTTTTGCAGATGGCAGAACATACTCTTTACAGATTAAAGAGATTGGACCTAAACGATTTCAATCAAGAATCAAGAGTTCTCTGATGTGAGCTCCTTTGACTCCGCCTTTATATCTTCAGATGCCTGCTTCCTAGACAACCTCCACACAATTCCTGATCATCACTTAAAATCCCCAATCTTAGAAGACAAGCTGTCCCCAGCTTCAAATCCTGTGGTTGCTACTACTTTATATAATGAAGTAGATACTATCCCCACTACACCTACAACATCCAGAGAGGGGCTAGGATTACTCCGGTGGGTACCAAAAGCTTAATTGGTGGCCTCCATCAATTATGGAACTTTCTACCAAGGAATAGGACAATACTCTTGTTGAGCCTACTTCTGAAACTCCTTGTTATCTGAGGAAAAAAATCAAGGCTGCCAAATATCACAGGTCCAAGAAACTCCAGCGGATGCAGGAAGCACAACACCCATACAAGTCACAAGCACATTGCTTTCTCTGAGGTTACTTTTTTCCCATTCTTGTTGTTTTGCAGGTGGACAATCTAGACATATGTAGTAAGGAACCCACTCCAGTGGCTGAAATCACACACACTCAGGCAGAATACTCAGTTCCAGCCATCAACAACATAACCAAATTTCCTCACATCAACTCCAGTGGAACCAAAGCTCACTCTATACCAAGAGAGAGGATAATCTAAGGCAGCCATTGTAAGATCTCCGAAAGCTATACTGCGTGTCATGATGCAAAATTCATGCGAAAGCGTAAACATAAGTGTGTGTTAAGCATACATAACAAAAATTTCAGAGATCTTTTGACCAAGGATCTTTGCTAATTTACACAACTTGATGGTACAAGGGAGAAGGAATTTGTTTACCTCTTGTAGAATCACTAATTCATGCAAGAAAACTCCTTCCTTTGAGGTGTTCAAGTGTCCACCCTCTAGAGTAGTCCACACCACCACTTCCTTTGAGGTTTATGCACCCTAAGTGTATAAATTATATGTGTATAATAGCAGTGGCGGAGTGAGGGGGGATAGGGGGGCCATGGTCCCCCCTGAAATTAAAAAAAAAACAAATTTACATGTAAAATTTTTATTTTTCTAATTTGGTCCCGGTAGAAAATCTATATAAATTTGGTCTTCACATATTACCGAATGGCTGGTTAGCTTGGTGGTAGCTACTCATCATTTCAAATTTGTCCATCAGGGTTCGAAATCAAACTGTTTTGTTTTAGAACTATTAAAATCAAAAATTTGTTGTGCATAAGGATCGATATCTCGTTGGAAATATTGAAGGCTAACATATCAACCATTGAACCATCTCATATATTCATTAATCTAGTATTGTATTACTGGATTTATTGATATAGGTAAAATTTAATAGTTTTTGTTTGTCTTTTTTGAATTATTTTTAATATATATTTTTAATATTTCTTTAATATATTTATTTTTAAGATTATAGTTAAAAAAATTCTAAAACTTAACTTAAAAATAAAAATAAAAATCTTTTTACTTTAAACATTTATCGATCAAATTTGAAAAAACAAATTCAAATACTTGTGGTATATTTTTATTGAAAAATGTATTTTCAGAAATTCACATCAAATTTATTGAATTTTCTAATATCTTTTGCTTAAATCCAAAAAAAAATTGGATTTTTTTACCGCTTAAACCGCCCGACCCACTTTATTCAAGCCCGAAAAATTTGACCCCCCTTTCTTCAATTCCTGGCTCCGCCCCTGTATAATAGAGTGCTAACTCCAATCTTTAAGCCTTAGAAAAGAGAATAAAACGTGTTCAAGTTTTTGCCCAAAAATTTCAAGTTTTTCTCACGTAGAGAATGCAACAAGGATATGGAACTTCTCAACAATTTTCAAAGGACTTAAAGCTCGACCAACTCCACATATTTGTGATAATATTAAGGTATT
>JAOWBN010174039.1:0-18171 GCA_028565015.1 Pinguicula moranensis
TTAAATAGATATAATGCCTCTATTTGGACTTGCATTTAAAAGAGTTTAAGAAGATTGAATCGTTACTTGCATCAAGCAATTTAATGGTGGATTAAACAGGTATAATGCCTCTGTTTGGAATTGCATTCAGTAGAGTTTAAGAAAAATGACTCATTACTTGCATCAAGCAAACTCACTATCTAGATAAATTAGGTTGCTAGTCTACAGAATTATTTATTTAATTTAATTAACCCATACCGGGGCCAGGGTAGGTTCCTTTGCCACTGTAAATGCCGGCAACCACCTGTAAAGCTTGAATACTTGCCCCTCCACAATGCGTCCTTCCCGCATCCAGCTACGAACCATGTTACGTTCATTCTAAAACTGGATTAACACATGTAAATGGTTCAGAACCATAAGGTCCACTGTCGGAGGATTGAGCAATCCCCAAGTTTTCAGGACTTTCCGGAAAATAGTTTCAGTGGTCGGTCTCCTGCGCACAATTCATAGCCAGACAGTGTTGGTTAAAAGGTAGGCAAACAGGCCGGGCCAGACTGTTTGACCCATTTCTCCTGCTAGTACCCGTTTGATGGGCCTAGCCTGCCCATTGCAAAATAAGAAACGTGCAACACCGTTCTCCACAGATATAACGGGCGGGCCTAGCCCGCCTATTATGTAAACGGTGCAGCCGTGGGGGTTTGGCTTTTGAGCCCATGGGCCAAACCCGCCCGCCCATTTAACACAAATAAAAATGTTGCTATGATTTTTTTTTCCACTTCCGGCTCAGCTTCAATCCTTCCCTCTCCATCATTCCATTTTTGCAACTCCAAACACTCAGAATTCAATCCGAGTTTCTTTGGCCACATAATTTGTGAGTGTCTATTTACAGGAATTAAACCAGTGTCTGTTGTACTTGAAATCTAACTGCTCGAGGTCAAGGTATTGCAGCACTCTTGAAGAATCATTTAAATTCTCTTTGTTTCTTTTTTTGGGTTTCTCTTTTCATACAATTTTATGTAAGAATTCGAAAATAGATTTTTAGTTTTTGTAAAGATGAAATTTTTGGGTGGCCGAATTGTTTAGAGGTAACTATCTTGTTCTGAATGCTTGCTCAAACATCTCATGGACCAGAGATTTGTCCAATTAGGTCCCGCCTATACGGGTGTAACGGCTATACATGCTAAATGGTTGTTTGGGCTATTTGGGTTTTGTTGGTTTATTTGTATTATTGTGGACTTGGGCCACTTTTGGGCCCAAGTATAGAATGTGTATCAAAAACCTAATGAGCACACAATTTCAACTTTCCAGTTAGTATCAGAGCGAGAATCTCTAAACTCTAAAATCTGCCTTGCTGGAAACTGGTTGGAATCTCACCGGAAACTAACTTAAACGCCAGATTCTCACCATCCGTCATGCGCCTGGCCAAAAACCGCCGCGCACGGCCCAGAAAATGCCCAGATCTGGTGCTGACAACAAAGTTGGTGTGCCGTCGTGCCGGATCCATGCGCGTCTGCCCTGGAGACACCATCCTAGGTCCGTACGACGGCCAGGACGAACGTGCCACCGCCAGAGTCCCACACGCCGCCTCCGAAAATTCTTGAAAAATCAGAATCTTGCTCTTGGGTTGTTCATCGCATCTATCATATTTGTTTTTTTTATTCAGTGTCGATTGATGGATATTGTTGCTTTTGGCTTGTGTTGGCTTTTTGGGTTGTTGATCATAACTTGTTGATGTGGCCTAGACTTGGTGTATCCAACTAGGCGTGTAGTGGATTGATTTGGTTATGGTGGAGTGTGGATATGGATAATTAGTTTGTTGATCATTGAGGTTGCATGTTGTGCGTAGTGGATGTTTGGGTTGATGATATTTGTGAATTGGATTGTTGAGTAGTTTAGTTAGTGTTGTGTGGAGGATTGAAAATCTTGTTTGTTTTTATGGCGTGTCACTTGTTATTTTGATTAAGGTTGGGTGCAATAACGGGAGAAAAGCAATGGAAAGATGGATTGTAGACTCTGAGTAAGCTCAATCCTAAGACTCTGAAAGTTTTGATTAAATTGGTTCAGGGGATGAATATGTCTTCTCCTATGTCCCATGATGAGACTCGTACATGTTTTCAGTGTGGAGAGATAGGCCATTTGATGAGGTCTTGTCCTAGAACGAGGAGAGAGACAGAGTCAGGATGTAGCAAACATGGATATGGAGGACGTGGAGGTCGCGATTGTGGAGGTATGAGGTTGAGGAGATGGAGTCATCACCCACACCTAGATGTTCGAGGTTGTAGATGTAGTCATTGCCCACACCTAGATGTTCGAGGTTGTAAATGTAGTCATCGTCCACATCTAGATGTTGATGCTGAGGGGGATGAGCATGGAGGCCCTAGTGATTGCCCACTCACCCTACCAAACGTGTCTGGTAATGTTGTTCATATTGCTCGACACTCAGTTGTGCGAGCTACGTATGATTCATTTGCACTTGCATCCTTTCCCACTGCTAGCGCGCGAGATTGGATCTGTGACTCTGGGGCATCCACACACGTGACGGGATCTTCTAAGGAGTTTAGTACCTAAACTTCTTTAGAAGTCCCATCTAGTGTTAAGATTGCTGATGGTACTGATCGACCAGTGATTGTACTCCATCAGAAATTTCTCAATCTTGGCTGGTGAGTTGTACTCCATCAGAAATTTGGTCTTCAACTCCTCAAATGTTGCCGCGTTGTATCCAGGCAGTGAATCATACCATTCTCGAGCCTTTTTCTCTCAAAGAGAAAGAGAATAGTGCTCTCTTAATCCGATCATGAGGGACTTCCTGTGGTATGTGAGTACTTTTCAGCTTGATGAAGGCGTTGAGATGTGAATTTGGCTCCTCATCCTCTCTACCATAGAACAAACTTCTTCCATTCAATTGAATGTAGTTTGGTGGAATGTTGAAATTGTCCACGGCGTAAGCAAAGTCATTATGGTGATTGACGTCAGATTGGCAAATGTCTCCAAATCTTTCCCTAGGAGGGGCGTTGTTCTGATTATTCTGATTGTTCTTCCTGTTGTTCCCTCCTTCGCCTTCATTAATTAGACCCTCTTCGAGATTAACTGGTGCATCCATGTCATCTTAATCAAACTAAAAAAGTGGGTTGTTGATCGATGGAAATTTCTCAAGTTCTGAATCCCTGGGCCCTCTTGTACCCCACTGAAGACCAAACGACAATTGTGGGGAACCCCTGAATCGAGTGTGTACCATACACCATAGGTCAGGTCACACTCAACTGTCAGTCAAAGAAGCCTGAACCAATTCAACAAGCACCCAGGTAGTCGGTGAAGTCCTAATTGTCTCTCTTAAATACCAACTTCCTAGATAGTACTCGCTATTCCACATGAGGGCCCAAATGTCTGATGGGGTCACAATGGTCCTACTTAAGTACCAGCCCTAGACAGTCACTCATGAGTACGGTTGTTGCGGACCTTCTTTCGACGTTCAGAGAATGCGCTTTAATTACGTGTGAAGTAAACAACAAAACAGGGGATCGAATATTGGGCAAATAGTTCCCAGAGAATGAGACTGTTGTTTGGATTTAGGGCACTGAGAAAAAATTGAAACCTATAAAAAGAAAATAAAATTGGTAAGAACTAAGAAACGTAAAAGACAAAATTATACTAAGTGTTCGTATACCTCTCAAGCAACGGCGCCAAAATCTTGATGTGAATCTTATGTTATATAATTAATCCACAAATACTCACAAAATAAGCTAAAATCACTATAAACCACAAGAGAACGACGTCAATTATATCAATAAAGGAGTCAAACCACAGGGAGATAAATTAGACTCTTAGCACGCAGACTCGTTAACCCTAACAACAAGAAGGAAATTGAGATGTATAGTGACCAAATAAGAAACAAAAAAGAATAAAATTAAATGCAAAAATAAATTGAACTACGGAAAAAAGAAAAAGTACACGAGTTTTGTCGAAATTTAATGAGCAAAATTACTCCTAACATGTTTTGGGTGGCTAAAACACACAATATCAAATTAAAGTCTCTAATTTGATTTTATGCTAATAGGAAATTATTGATTTTTCACTCTAACACACTGAACATGTAATTAAAATTATAAATCTATAGCATGATGAACATATAGCATATAGATTCATTCTCGTTATACTAAAATTCTAACAAGATGCGTTATAAATTTTAATATAACTTCTATGTACATAAACACCAAAATCCACCCTCGAGAACTCCTTTTTTCAAAGAAGGATTCATGAGTTTCTAGACTAAGTATGCTCCCAATTTTGTAGCTAAAGAGGCAATCAGTCTTGGGCTTGAACAAGCATGTTTTGACGCGTTCAAAAGATGTAAGTTGAAAATTGAAACATTAGGGTGGAATATGTAGCATAAAATCCAAACTGCAAAGAATATAAAATTCTAACAATGTGTGATACAACCACCCTAATCCACGTTAAGAGTAAATAAATTCTTAGCCTTGCATCGTCAATGATCGCACCATGAGAATTCTGAATGAGAAAGTCATCTTTGGATCAAAAAAAGTGAAGAAAAATTTATTCTGAATTTTTCCCCAAAAAGTTACAAAATCGTATGGTTCCCAACAAGAATAACTCAACCAAAATTATAGAAGGGGACCTAAATTTTGACCACTACTCAAACAATCCCCTCTACTACGTACATTGGCCCCTATTTATAGAATTCCTCTAAGGCTAGGTGATAAATATGATAATTTTAATACAATTTGAATATAAAGTCTAAATAATAATCAAAATCCTAAATTTTAGGCTTTGATGTCAATCTTCAACTTCCTCATTGAATATGTAAGCCTAAAAAATGGTATCTTTGATAAGATCATCAAGTTGTCTCATGTTTATCTAGATCCAATTCAAAATCTTTGGCATTTGTTGATTCGTTGAACCTAGACAGTTTATTGTTACCAACTTCAAAGTGATTTTTACCTCTTTTGGGGTTTGATTACGAGCGGGCTCCTTATACAAAGTTGTGATACGTCGTTTGGGATTTTCATTGGTATATAGCACATCCCAATTTGATCTTTGGATATCAACTTATGTCCCACCAACCTAGACTGCGCAAAACAAAATAATTACTGGACAGTTTTGCTAACTGAAGTTCAAGCTCGATTTTGTCCACTTTATAATCCGAATATGGAAATGTGTTTTTCATAGAAGTTGTAGTGCATTTTCCAATATTTTCATCCATATCTTGTACGTCCATATCAAACATTCTTCTCTCAAGTTACAATGTTTTGAAGTTGGACGTTAATCACTAAAAAAAATATTCGTGCCCCACTCGAAAATTATCAATTTCATCAAATGATAATAACCTGCACATAGAACACTACCAAAACATAAATCATGCCATAATACATTAGATCCTACCTAAATGAGTGCAAATCATACAAAACCATAATGAAATCGTCTAAGCAAAGATGCACTATTTAATTCACATCAATGACTCAGGTATATAAGTCGTCCTACCAATCTTTGATATTGCTCCCTATGAACTGACTCGCCTGCTTCTGCACTCAACTTCAATCTCTGGTCAGTTGACATTTTTGCAAGATTACAGCCTAATATTCTTTTCTCCTGCAGCAAGTCTAGAGTACATTTTCTTTGGAACAAAACAATTCCACCTGGCCCATGGGCCACCTCGATGCCAAAAAAATACTTCATCTGCCCCAAGTCTTTCACTTCAAATTCCTTGCCCAGTATCTTCTTTAGCTCAACAACATCTCCCTCATTATCACCAGTAATGATCATGTCATCCACGTATACTACAAGTATCATAGTATGACGGTCCTCTTGCCTAAAGAACACAATATTTTTAGCATTGGTCTACTGATAACCCATACCAACCATATCTTTCTTCAATCTGTCAAATCAATCTCAAAGAGATTGTTTCAAATCATACAATGACTTTTCGAGCTTGCAAACCTGACCAGCAGTCCGACTAGTGTCAAATCCTGGAAGAATCTCCATATACACCTCTTCCAACAAGTCATCATGAAAAAATGCATTCTTCACATCAAGCTGGTGTAATCTCCATTCTTTGTTTGCTGCTATCGAGAATAAAGTTTTGACTGTGCTCATCTTTGTCAAAGGTGCAAAGGTCTCATCGTAGTCAATTGCGTAGACCTGATTGTCTCCCTTGGCTACAAGTCGTGACTTTTAGCGTTCAACTTTGCCTTCCTGGTTCTGCTTCATAGTGAACACCCACTTACATTCAACTACCTTGTTCCCGGGTGGCAATGACATAAGCTGCCAAGTTTTGTTCTTTGCCAGGGACTCAAGCTCTTCTATCATAGCAACTTTTCATCTTAAGTCTGCCTTAGCCACCTGTCAACACTTAGGAATCGAGACAATATCAAAGGACGAAATAAAGGCTCGATGGTCAGGAAATATATGAGAATAAGTAACAGTATGAGTAATATCATGAGGATGAGCAGTATTTTTGGGAAACTCAAATCTATTAGGTGGAACCCCTGCATTGCTGCGAGTGGTCCTCCTAACCAACTAGGGAACACGAAGAATAATATCGTGGGTAGCAGAGGAATGAGTAACATGACATGAAGAGACTGATGAAGAAGAAGGTGCCTCGAAGTCGAGGCAGAAAAAGATATTGGACATGAGACAGGTGTATGCAACTCTGGTAGACCTCTAATTCCCTCTCTCTTTTGCGTGTACGCTAATGGATGCCATGGGTACGCTAATAGATTTCGCGGAGTTGAGGTAGAAAAAGATATTGGACATGAGACAGATGTATGCAACTCTGGTAAACCTCTAATTCCCTCTCTCTTTTGCGTGTACGCTAATGGATGCTGAGGGTATGGTAATGGATGTTGCGTGTACACTACTGGTGGCTCTCCTTTACCACTCTCATGAGCATGAGGATGACACTGCGTGTATGTTAACGGTGGCGCTAATGGTGGATCTGATGATGGCTCCCCCTAACCACTCTCATGACTCAAATTCTTCCCAATATCTTCCTCTACTACCGGATCAACAATAGGACAGGGGCAAGGAACTTCTCCAACTCGTACGATCACTGGCTCTCCCTATCACTACTACTCTCCCACTCTCGCCATAACCCCGATCTGGCCAGTCACCAAAGAATGAAGACAATGCATGGGAGAAGTACGACTCATGTTCTCAGGACGTGATATCCATGCCCACAAATAGTCTCCTTTCAACTGGATACCAACATACATATCCCTTTTGAATAGCAGAGCACCCCACAAAGACACTTCACAACTCTCGGATCTAACTTTCCTATCTCGGGTATGTTATCCTGTACAAAGCACACACAACTGAATATTCTTAAAGGAACAATGTCTCCCTTTGAGCCTTTCCAAATCGAGCAACTTCAAGAAGATGACGATTTTTCATCTTTGTCACCCCATTTTGCTCTGGTATATATGGACATGTGGTCCAATGTTGGATTCCTTACAATGATAGATACTCTGCAAATGTTTTGTTAGTATACTATGTCCCATTGTCTGACCTCAATACCTTTACTGTTGCTCCATACTGTGTCTGAATGCTTTTATGAAAATATTTAAAACATCCAAACACCTCACTCTTCGTCTTCATCGTAAATATAGCCAAGTAAGCCGAGAGTAATCGTCAATGAAAGTCACAAAGTATCGAAATCCATTGGCTACTGTGGTGGGATACAGGCCCCATATATTAGAATGCACTAACTCAAAAGCACAAGAGCTCTTGCTATCTGAGCTGACATACGAGCTCTTAGTATGCTTTCTCAACTCACAGGCATCACACAAAAGTCTATTTTTGTCAACATTCGTAAGCAGATGGAAATATAATTGATTCGTAGTTGAGAATGAAGGATTACCCAATTACCTATGATAAAGTAAAACTTTCTCACCTGCACTTTTGCTATCTCCAGATGTCTCAACCAAGGTTGAAAGAGTTGAATCTAGACCCTTTCTATCCATGTACCATAAGCCGTTACACTATGTTGTAGTCCCAACAATCCTGCCTGTTCTCTTCTCCAGGAAGATTACTTGAGGAATATCAAACAAAATAGTACAGTTTAGTTGATGAACAATGACGTTAATAGAAAGCAAATTGATAGGAAAGGAAGGAGCATGTAACACTTTGGACAAGGTCATAGTATTGGTACAACGCACTGTATCTTTATCAACAACTGGTTGATCTGTACCATCAACTTTCTTAACATTCAACAAAACTGCTAGGGGAGCATACGAACTTAACTTCTTAGAAGCTCTTGTCACGTGTCCAGAAGTTCCAGATTCAATGTCCAATATGAAGATCCAGAAAAGGGAAATGAGGCAAGGGTCTGAGCTTTATCACCCATCCCTATTGTCTTCAACTTTCTTTCGAGGACCTCGATGAATACTTGGTCAGTCTTATTTATTATTGAGGTAGTGCGATAGTCTCCCTGTCCACCGCCTCTAGTACCAACTCTCCTACCTCCACAAACATAAGCTCAATGGTCAAACTACTTTCTCCTACTCGAATTTCTCTCCTGACATAGCTCCAGGAAAGACTGCATCAAGTGTCCTATCTCTCCACAATTAAAGCAACTGCGAGTTTCTTTTCATACAACACCGAGTTTTGTGGTCTTAGTCGGGGCTTTCACTCCCTGTGTAAGCCCGCCTAACACCTTCCAACTCGCCGGACTGAACTTACTTAAAGCCTCTAATCCCTTCTTTGACTCATCCTCATACTTTCTTGTCATTGCTAACACAACGACTTCACTATCAACAACTCAATGATCCTCCAAACATCAACTTAAAGATCCACACCCAAGCACATTTCATCACAATAATCAACAAAAACACACACATAAACAATCATCAACTAACAACGTCAGTTAACAACTTCCCTATCATAATTTACAAATTACTCCAAAACATGCTTACTTGGATTTCCCAAGTTTAGGCAAATACCCGCCTTCACACACATAAATAATCCAATTCAATCATCAAAACACAAATATCCATCAAACAGGACACAATTATGAAAATCTGATTGCATAGATGCGACAGGCGTCCCGAGACAAAAATAAATTGTTCTTTAACCTCTCGGCGGCGGCGCGTGGCACGACGGCGACGTGCAGGCACCCGAAGATCGATCTTGCCATAGCGAGTCCAGCCACAGGGTTCGCCGGAGCAACCGCGGTCGAACTCACCCAGAATTTGCCTGAAAAAGCACAGGGGCGCTAGGGTTTTGGCCCAATTTCTGGCGAAATTGCGGCCGTTCGTCGCCTGGCGTTGAGCAGAGATGTTGGGCGGTGGATGGCGGCTATGTTGGGCTGGTTCCGACAGCGAGACACGTCGTGGCGCTGGAAATCCGACGATGGAAGGTGGCAGAGGCAGGGTTTGTAGAAATCTTCTGCTCTAATACCAAATTTTAATTGAAATTTTTGTTATTGAATCTAGTAATTGTATTACACTCGCACGATACATATATAGGGACAATGAGAGGTTGGTTGGTGCACCTAACTTGCTAACTACCAACTATGTTTATTCCGTGTTGGATCAATTTTCGTAGACCTCTTGCGCTGGCTGATGCTTTCTTCTACAAATATCTTTATTGCTCACTGAAATGTGTTCCCAAATATTGAATTTAGAGGCAATCTAGTCTTAAATGTTTTTCAACTATACTATTGCCGTCTCCATTGACCCTCAATGAATATCATTTCTTCTTCTATAACAAGGGCGAAGTTGTTATTATGCTTGACAAATGCCGAACATCTTGTGACCAGCTAACATTTTTAAGATTAGATAGCCAGGTGAAGAGATTTTGTAAGAATTCGCTTCTTTTTCGCAGGCACATGTTGGTGTAGCTCTACTTGAAGCAATACCTCCAGGACAAAATGAGAGGTTGTCTCAAGCATCATCAAAGAATGAAAGTGACAAGTCTGGTAAGTCAAAAAAACTCAAGTCTGCAAGTCCCACAGGTGATGTTCCTTCAAAGAGCCGACCTGTTTCAAAGTCGGAGTCTACAGGGAATCCAGTAGTAAACCGTCATCTCACAGTGGCAGAGATGCAATAGCAAAAGCTTAAGAAACTAATGGATGAGCTAAATGAGGATGGTGATGGCCAAGCTGCTGCAGTTGTTAAACTAGGCGAAGCATCTATGGCATCACCATTTACTGTGAAGCATGCTTCAGTTGCTCCGACGACCGACATCATTCGGCAGGGTCAAAGCACACAAGTCACTACACTCCAAATGTTCAAGATTCTAGGGTTCAATTGCCTTGCCACTTCCTATGTCTTTAGTGTGATGCACTTGGATGGTGTGAAGTTGGGTGATGTCCAAGCCACAATTGGTTCTGTATTCAGTACTGCATTCTTTCTCTTCATCTCGCATGCTTCCCCACTTCCTACTCTTTCGCCTGAGCGACCTCATTCTAAAATCTTTTGCTATTATGTCTTCCTCTCCTTGATATCATCAGTGAAAGAGGCTGAGAAGTACGTGCCAGATGAATGCATAGCCCTGACCCAGATTTTCATCCCAACCTTGCCAATACTGTTTCTTACATGGTAGTCCTGATGCTTCAGGTCACCACTTTTGCTGTGAACTATACGGCCATCCCTTTCAACCGGAGCATCTCCCAGAATCGACCATTCAAGTACGCGCTTCTAGGTGCTGTGGTATTCTTTATAGCTAATTAGCTATAACCTCGGATTTGTTCAGGGATTTATAAATAATGATTAAATATTTTTATAATAGAATTATATATATTTTATAAATGATTTTTATTGAAAGTTAATTTGTAATATATTAAATAATTTGAATTTTTTATTATTATTTGAACTGATAAAATTTATGGTTATTGAATAGATAAATTATTTTATAACTCTTAATTACCCACTCGAAAAAGACACATCGTCTTCCTAAAAAAAATATTTTCATCCTTAAATATTTTTTGTATACCACAAAAAAAATTTAGTGTCCCCCGTAAAAAAAAACTCAAATCCCCCCCTTGTCTTTATGTATTTATTTGAACATCACCATTTGAAAAATTGTTGTATTAACTCATGATACTTGATTTGGCCCTTCATCTCAAGTTTTCAAATTGTCATTTTTCTTTGTTTTGGAGTTCTTTTGCTATTTCTAGTATAGGTTTAATGACCAGTTCCCCTCTCCTTGCTTGTTTGTTCTTTTATATTTATCATAATAATTGTTAGCGAGGTTGATGAAATTCATTTAATTGGATTTTTGTACTCATATCTTGGCAGATTCCAAAGGTGATCTTTGTACTCATATCTTGGCAGATTCGACTCTTCTCATGTAGTTGCTGATGACTTTTTTTAGATCCAACACTGCTGCTGCTGCTGCTGCTGGTCATATGTTCTTATATTATCTCTTCTGTGGTCACAGGGTGATTCACCCTCAGAGAGGTTGTTTTATTTTATGAATTGATCCCCCATTTTTCTAACTTATTTATTGAGTGTTGTGCTGCGGTACCGCCTCATAGTAAGCTTGGTGGGGACAGTTTTGTTAGGTTTGGCATGAGTTGCATCATAATTGATATGAAAATTTTATATTTTCAACTTGATTTCTGTTGTTGGTGCTTGCTTTATTTTCATGTAATTATTTGAACATCACCGCTTGAAAATTGCTCTATTAACTCATACTTGATCTGGCCCTTCAACTCAAGGTTTAAAATTGTCCTTTATCTCTTTGTTTAGGAGTTCTTTTTACTATTTCTAATATAAATTTAATGACCCCTTCCCATCTCCTTGCTGGATGTTGGGTGCGACCATACCCGTGCTAATGCACCGGATTCTATCGGAACTCTGAAGTCAAGTGTGCTTGTGCGAGAGTAGTACTGGGATGGATGATATCCTGTGAAATCCTCGTGTTACATCCCTTTTTTGTTCACCATCGTCTCATTTCTCTATCTTTCTTTATTTACAGTTGGTAGTTCGTAACTGTGAAAAGTCATTTGTGTTTTCTTTTTTATCCTTGCCAAAATCACAACACCTCAATGATAAGGCCACTGGTATGGTTCATTTCATCATTTACTATTAAAAATGACTCATTATTCTTAAAAAAATTATTATTGACCAGGCAGATATTTTTTTTAGGATTAATTCATTTAATCATCACACTTTTAGTAAATTTTGAATAGGTGGTGTGCGGATGGATGGATGGGATACAATGGGATGCAATGCAATACAAAAGTCCATAAACTTGTGCAACCCTAAAATGGGTGTGTCGACATTTGAAAGACAAAAAAACTTTGGGTCCGTTTGGTAGAAGAATGGTCTTATCTAGCTTCACAGACTACTGTTAGATAGATTTGGAACATTTTTTTAACCTTTGTTTGGTAGTTGGTAATCGGAATAATGGTTGAAAGAAAGCTCATGTTTGGTATTAGTGCTGGCCAAAGCGGATATCCTCCAACTTCTTTAATTTGGTGTTCTTTTACCAAAAAGCCCTCTAAAATGTGGTATAAATGTCTTCTTTTTTTCAAATCCTAACTCTACTCCTCCATCTTCCCTAGACGTTCGTCACCGTGATTCGATGGAGAAGTCGTTCAACGTCTTCGACCCTAACCCATATCTTCCATCACTCTCGCGCCGACAGTTGGTGAAGCCGCCTACAAGGTTTCTCTTGCGCATGTATGCTCAGGTATACAAGGAGAGGCACACGTATGAGAAAACATGCCTACTTTTGGTTGTGGTCGAAGATTCAACGCGAAGCCCAACCATTGTTTCTCAGGATCGTGAAATTGGTGATAGGGAGGAGAACCCGATCATAGTTTACGGCGACGCGGACATGCCTCTTCGTCGTGGGTGAGGCTTCCTCCTGCGTGAGAATTGACCGCAACTCAAGTGAATGAATGGCCGAATATTTCACCTAGCGTAGTACATGATACCTGTTGTGATGTTTTCTTTCGTCTTTTTAGGGTTGATCTATTTTGATGTAATGCTCTGTGTAGGAAATTGTACTATATTTTGAACAAATGTCTGCTAAGGGTAAAAAGGTCACTTCATAATAGTTAAAGATGGGATAACAAAAACCCTACAAATTATCGAGATTAAAATATGAAAGTTGTCACTTGATTATCCATGCCCAAACCGTTATCTGTCGTGCAGGGGATAGCGTCCACACGTATAACAAATAAAAGATAAAGATGAATAGCCCTCAGTTATCATACTTTATCCGACTTCTAGAAGGATACCAAACGCACTCTTATTTGTCTGTTCTTTTATCTCTCATTCCATGAGACTCAGACGGATCAGAGTTAAGTAATGATTAGATGAATACAATAAAACCAACAACTCCCTTTCTCAAGGGAAAGAAATTTTCAAATAAACCTGTAGATAAAGTTGTTTCAAGAACACAATGTACCAATAATTTTAATTTCATTTTTAATGCATAACACAATTTCCCATCTTATTTCTTACCATTTTCTATATTTTATGTAACTTTTTGTTGGATTTCACGCGTATTCTTTTGTTGTTTTGGTTTGAATTTTAATTGTTTTTATGCAAGAATTTCACCAATTGTCCACTTATTTGGCTAAGTACCCCACTTGACTTCCTCATTATATTCAAATTATATTTTCAATCGTATTAGGTATAAAAAGAGTTTTTTTTAGTAAATTTTTTTATAAACGTGAATTTTACTCACTGCTAATTATTATTATTGTTATTTAACAACAAAACAGGCATGCTGGAAAACCTTGCCGATCTCAAATTTGAGTCCAATCTGATATAGTAAAAAATTGTGCGAGTCTGGATTGCCTATTTTCACCGGCATGCCCGAATTGCCCATTCAAAAATGGTAAGGCCAAGCCCATTAATCGTTGTAAACAAGTAAGTTGGGCCCACATTGGATGCCTACCTCTAGTCCAAATAGACCCAAGGAAAAGTCATGGATGACTGGAATGAAATCCAAGCTTCCAGGCTTCTTTATCTTATCTTCTTTAATTATGAAAAGGCTGTGGGTGAAACACGTGACAAAAAATAGAAACAAAATATTTTATGTGGCTGCTCGGATTCAAGCCCAGGTATTCACGGCATAAAGACGGCTTTAAAAAAATCTAGGGGGAACAATTGGGCGCCGAAAAAATTGAAGGGTAAAATATTTTTGAAAAGTGAACAAATAATTTATTTACTCAATAATTATTAAAAAAATAATATGTTTGTCAACTTAAACAATAATAAAAAATAATAATAAGTTTGTCAACTTAAACAACAATAAAAAAAAAATACATTACGTTAAATTTTGTTTTGAGAGGTGTGAGGGACGGTTGAGTCCGGGGCTAGCTCTACCACATATTATTTCAAATGGTGCAAGAGAATATTCCCTAAACAAAAGATTAAATCTTTGATATTAAATTTCAAATTGTCAAGGAATATTTATTTATATTAAACTACTCCTTATCATCATATCATATGTTCTCTTCTCTTGTTTTGTACTGCAAAACCTTTCACTACAAGATTATCCAATCACCAACCACCACACACACACACCATCTTTCACCACATGCCAACAGTGCAAACTTCTAAACATTATATCTAAACGCACGCTCATATATGTATATATATATATATATATTATATATATATTATATATATACACAGACATTCTTGTATACGATATTTTCCAATTTATTTAGGGTTAGTTTGGTAGCATTACTGAATAGTTATTACCACTGGATTATTAGAGTTATACGCATATACATGTTGTTTGGTAGTCCAATTTTTTTTCGGGTCGAGGGATTGGAATCTCGGGACCCGGTACTGTAGCCATATTGCTCTTGCTTTTTAATCCGGTCGAAATTCGGTGGATTGAAATTGGCCCATGTAATCCTGGCACCCATGCGTAATAATCGCCCCCGATTTTTTCAGTTATTTACATCTACTGCCATTATATAAATACCTCGATTAAGTGTGACTCACAACTTCGGTCGACGTGTTCTCCGTCCCGAAACCCTACCTCCTCCGTTCTTTCCGAACGACGGTCGTCCTCTTCCACCTCCGAACGACAGCAATCGGTCCTCTCTCGTATAGATCTATTTAATGTAACTCCCTCTACCCATTAATTCACCTTCGGATTGATACATGTTCCGCCCCCTAATCTAGGATTTTGCAGGCCACATTATGGGCGACCAAACTGTAACACGCAATCGGCCCTCATTGGTAAGGTACTTGTCGTCTGAATCTAATATACACTGAAAAAATTTAGTATTCTTGCGTGTTTGTGCGATTGTGTGTTATAGTTTCTGATAATTATTTATTTAAACACTCGTTTCACTGGCATTTTGCCTAGATTAGTAAGCCTTTGCGTGATTTTTCACTCTAGATCAGTTTGATGCTCCTGTTCATTCACTCTTAACTTCTATTTTGTGCAATTAAATCAGGGTGTTAGGGCTTGGAACAATTCTGTGTTTGGACAGTGTGTGTTTCAATGTTACTTTCTCTAGATTAGTGATCCTGTGCGCGATTATGCTTTCTAGAACAGTATGATGCTCATGTTCATTCACTCTACCTTTGGTTTTGTGTGATTAAATCAGGGTGTTAGGGTTTGGGATCATTAATTGTTTCGACTATTTTTGTTTTGCGAGTACTTTTTCTACATTAGTGATCATGTGCCTATTCGTTGCCTGTGACATGGCTCGTACTCAATTAATCTTAAATATGTTGAGAGCAAATTTGTTAGTACTCAGTGGAGATGGAGACTTACTCAGTGGAGAAAAGCTCATCATTTGCACCTGTGCTTGCGTCCGCTAGTGTTGAATACGACAGAAAATAGAATGCCTCGAAAGTGACCAGTCAAAGCGTGGTACTGAATAACCACATATCCACTGTGAGTCTTCTAGTCGAGAAGACCATGAAGATGTTCGACGGTACCCCAATGTCACAGGGAGAGACTCACGAGTCGAAAGCTACATTCATTCTTAAAGGGCTAGAAGAGTTCCCGGACATAGAGCTAACCAGAAAAGGCACATCGTGAAGACCCTCATCAATGATAGCTCAGAGTTCACCCTGTGGAAAGTGCAAGGACCAGCCGATCGGGTGAGAAGCATTCTTGCAGAAAAGTTTGGCTGCTAGTGTGTTCCGTTGGATCGTGGTTGGACAAATCTTTTTCTGTTGGGACTACTTTTATTTAGTTGAACAACACTTTATTCATTTAGTTGGAGGTCTCATTTTGCTTCGTCATTTGTGTACGGCAGGTTGCAGAAAAGTTGAATCAGGAGGAAAACCAAATTGAAAGAAGAAAACTTGTGAACATCTTAAATCTCAGTACAGACATGTATAACTTCCATAATACATTGTTCACTAAAATTGAAAATCTCTTCCTAACTCCATGATAAGTAAATTTTGATTTAAGTAGGATTAGAAGGATTTGATTCTGATTTGGCTTCATCCACCTGATCAACATTCCAATAATCTTAAGACCGAATGATTTGGTTTTTACTGAGCCTTTGTATTCGGACCTGTAGCAACAAATTCGATGCAGGTGGGGGCCAAATGCAAGTGTAAGTCAAAAATCTATTCAAACTTATCATTCAATAAACGACCATATTCACTGCCCCCAAAAAGGTGGGAACTACCACTGTACCACCAAAAAAATAGCCAAAAACAAACCAACCAAAAGCTAACTGTCAAATGTCACTAATTATACAGTAGATATTAAAATGCCGGATACAAAAGAAGAGCCTTTACAGAACACTGTTGCTCCCAAAAAAAACTATGATCATACAAATAGATCAGAGATCAGAGATCAGTCTCCCCTTTGGAGGGACGCGTCTTATTGGATTTGGTCTCTTTCGAGTCCTCGCTATCCGTGCATGCCTCGCTTACGGATGCCTCGCCTACGGATGCTCCACCTGATTCACCTTCACCAGGTGGTCCGCTTCCCTATCCACCAGATCCGCTTTAACCTTATGCAATGCCGAATGGCCCACACTCGCGGTAGAAGGGGCAGCTGCCTAAATTCGCAAGTAATCTTTAGATATTGAATACGCTAAATGTGAGAACAGTTTCTTAAATGGAGATACAGAGTTCGGGGTTACAAACCGTTAAACCGCCCAAATCAACTCTGTAGCGGGTGGCCAGCGGCGACAATGGCGCAGTCACCCAGGTTTTGCTGAACTCTGCATAGATGTCCTCATACTCTTTGGAGCCAACTTTCCTGCGCACGACCAGATATATGAGCTGGTCGCAAAGGGCTTGACAGTTTGGCTTCGGCGGAAGCGGCTTGTCGGATTTCTAGTACAATTGATTCCCGAGGTGAAATAAAAATGAGTTTTAAACATTGCAAAGACTACAACATTGATTAAAACACATAAAAATGTCAACCCAACAAAAATTATTGATAGAAAAATAGGGGTGCACCTAAAAAAACCAAGACAGTATGCGGAGCGCCATGCATATGTGATATACCTAAAAAAAATATTGATACAAAAAAACAGTTTGAAAGAAAATGTGGCCATGTATGTAGGGGAACCATGCCCCACGGCCAACTTGTGTCCTCCCGTAAAATACAAAAATAGTCTAAAGGCAACAACATATGGGAATGCTAGAAGTACCTCGGGTATTTTTTACAAGTAGTATTCAGATGGCGGGATTTTCCTCATAGGTGGTAACTGAATCCTCATCTGCGATGTGACTTCATTTGGGGAAGCGGAAAGAGCGTCGGGGGCGCAGACACAGAGGGTACGGCTTCAGATCTGGGGGCATCCAAAGCAAGGGGGATGGTGTGTCACACCCTTGTTCACGGACTAAATTTTTGCTTCCAAACACAAGAAGTGTTCGGAATGTCCGGCGGAAAGAACAACCAAGTGCACCAGCCAATTCGCCTTGAATTGTCAGCCTTCTCCTCAACAACACAATTGCACGCCCAAACACCGTATATTCATTTACAATTGGAGAACTAGGCCACAACCTAGCCTATACAAAATGGCAGAGGTTCACTCAATCCCCAATTCCCTAAGAACCGATTGGAGTGATCGTTCTTCGCTCGGATGTTGTAACTCACTCACAAGTCCCAACCCCCTCACTTTCAATGGATCAACACGATCCAAAGCCACTCTCAAGCTATATCCATAGGTTCTCTATCTCTTTGTGTGCGTAGTGTATGTTCTATGTGTTAGGTATGTAACCTAGAGTATTGTGCTCTTGTTAGTTTCATGTATACTGGATGACTAAAATCATCTTGTTC
>JAOWBN010174060.1:0-18168 GCA_028565015.1 Pinguicula moranensis
CATATAGAACAAGTAATTTCCTGGTTAGATGGTATCACACCTCTGATCCTTAGGATTTCCTTAGTGGGCGTTGCTCTTTGGATTAGTTTCCAGATAAAAATACTGACTCTTTTGGGAGAGTAACTGTTCCAGATAATTTTTGTAAGTGCAAGGTGTGAAGATGGAAATATATCATTAGTACCTGAGGAGATAATTTTATATGCCTCCTTGACAGTATAAGTACCCTGCACATTGTTTCTGAAGATGTACCTATCCGAGGAGTGATTTGAAGGTGTAATATATTGTAATTCACGCAATAAGTTGCACAGATCAGCTTGCTTGGAGGTTCTGATATGTCTTCTTCATCTCCACTTCCAGGTCCAGATGCCATTGATCCACTCCCCTGCTTCTGCCACTAAGATATCACTGCATAAATCATTTGTGAAGAGTCTAGGATAAGAATCAGCAAGGCTCAGATTATTAAGCCATTTGTCAGTCCAAAATCTAATAAGCTTTCCATCCCCCAATTGCAGAAGCACATTATCAGTGAACCAGGGGCTGGTCAGATTATTCTGAATACCCTTCATCCACTCAGAAATATAAGCCCTGCCTCTAGGCCTACCTGTCCGAGTGATGATTGCTGAAGAATTCAGTACCCTGTTTCCAGCTATTGAGAAAGCAGAGCTGTCATACTTAGACCTCAATATGTCAGTGACTGGAGAAGGAACATCGTTGAGAATCTGCATCCCCCATTTGCCTAACAGAGAAGCAATGAAAGAGGATAATCGCCTGGCACCTAAGCCTCCATTTATAACATTAGTACAAATTTCAACCCAAGATACCCAGTACATTCTTTTCATGTCCAAGGATTTGCCCAAGAAGAAACTCCTTTGCCTTGCAGTTAGCTCTTTGATAATACTTTTAGGTGCTCCATAGCATGAGAAATAATGAGCAGGGAGGGCGACAAGAACAACATTCAATAGAGTAAGTTTACCACCGGATGAAAGGAATTTATGTTCCTATTTTGTGAGTGTCTTACTGAAATTATCAATGATAGGCTACCAAGAGCTATGCTTTCTCATGTTAGCACCTACTGGGAGCCCCAGGTAAGTAAAAGGAATTTTGGCAATTTGGCAGTTTAGATAGACTGCCATATCCTCCAAAGTGGAATCAGGTACATTGACTCCTATGAGCTTACTCTTGCCAAAATTTATTCCAAGTCCATATACCAATTCGAAGTTGAGGAGAATTGCTTTGAAAGCCACAACTGACTTCCACTCGGCCTGCCCAAATATTATGGTATCGTCAGCATACTGGAGATGGGAAGCATGAAAGCCACCCCTGCAAATACTCAAACCGGAGAAGATGTTCAGGTTGATTGCTCTTCGGATCATGGCAGATAAGCCCTCCATAGTAAGAAGGAAAAGAAAAAGGAGAAGGGGTCTCCCTGCCTGATTCCGCAAGAGGGATAGAACTCCTGAGTAGGGCTCCCATTCAGTAGAATTGAAATGGAGGCAGATTCCACTAACCCGCGGATCCACCATTGCAAACATGGAGGAAAGTTCATTTGGTTCATGATCTGCAACAAATAGCCCCAGTTGATTGTATTAAAGGCCTTCTCGAAATCTACCCCTTCTTATTTAGCTTATTGACCTCATCAATTATCTCATTTGCTACAACCACATTGTCCATGAGTTTTCTTCCTTGGATGAATGCTGTTTTAGTGTTGCTGATCAATCCAGAGATTACCCTGCATAATCTGTTTGCCAGGACTTTAGAAATAATCTTTGGCATGCAGCCACTCAGTGAAATTGGCCTGAAGTCCTTCACTTGAAGAGGATTTGCAGTCTTGGCCAATAAAGAGATATGAGAGGCATTACTGCCTCTAGCTAGCTTGTCGGATCTGTAAAATTCCAAGAATAACTGCATATTATCAGATTTGAGAATGTGAATGAAGTGTTTGATGAATTTAAAGTTTAGACCGTCAGGTCCAGGGCTTTTTTGGCTCCCACAATCAGATATAGCAGCCAGGATCTCTGTTTCAGTGAAGGACAGCTGCATGAAATCTTTGTGAAGCTGATCAAGGGGCCTTAGAGTGAGACCAAAACGTGGTCTGACAGCCATTTTTTCTATGAATCTATCCTTGAAATGCTGATAGAAACGGTCTTTGATGAGGATTGGATCCTCCAACCAGGATGTACCATCCATAATTCCATTAGCCCTGTTAGAGAGTCTGCTAGCTTTCAGACTATTGTGGAAATAAGTTGTGTTTTCATCTCCTTGCTTGAGCCATTGCAATCGAGATTTTTGGTATAATGAGCTGTTAATATTTCTAGTGACAGTATCCAACTTGGACTGAAGATCTGCCAGTTGAAACTGGTCAATGCTGCCAGTTAAATCATGTTCTGCTGCTAAATTGAAAGCTTTAATGCTCTGTTGTATATTCAGCCTTTCATCAGCTAGTTGAATGTGGGAAGACCTTTTCCAACCTCGAATTTCTTCTCTTAACCCCTTTATTTTCTTAATAATTCTATAACTCCAGTACCCATCAGAGTATGTATTGGTCCAAGACTGTTGCACCAAATCATTAAATACCCTGTCCAGAAGCCAATCATCTAGAACTTTGAAGGGAATGGGACCCCAGTTAACCAGCTTTGATGATAAGCTCACTGGACAATGATCAGACCCTATCTTGTCCAAGGCGCTCTGCAGCCATGATTCACCATTATCTAGCCATTTATCATTCATCAAAAATCGATCAAGGCGACTCATTGCTTGACATGATTTCAGTGACCATGTATATTTCCTGTGTTCTAGTCTTAGATCCAGCAGGGACAACTTGTGGATGAAAGCATTAAAGAGTGTAACCTCAGGCAGAAAGTTATGGGCTGCAACTCCCTTCCTCTCCTCTGGAGCCAGGACAACATCGGTATCTCCAAATACACAGCATTTGTCATCCTTGAGAGGCATCAAATAATCAGTTAGAGACTGCCATTGAGCTTGTTTCCTAGTTAAATCGCCCGGGCCATATACATTGAATAAATGTGACTGAAAATTATCTCCTTCCCATAGTCCTATAACTCCCAGAAACCCTTCACCGCCAACCATGGAAGTTCGGTGAAATTTATTCTTGTTCCACAAACATAGAAGCCCTCCAGATGAGCCATTAGAACCAGCATAGCACCAGTCAAATTCTAGATCATACCATAACTTGATATCAATAACATATAATTTAGTTTCCTGTAAACCAATAAAATCTACCTTCTCCTTCCAAATTAACTATTTGACATGTCTTTTTCTCTCAAAACTCCCCAGCCCTCGGACGTTTAGGGTGATGATTTTCATGGAACCGGTGAGATCTCAACCCCCCTTGTTGCTTTGACACCTCATGGTAAGCTTTTGACATTTCCTGTAATCTTGCTTGAAAATCAGCCTTGTGATCACCACATATAATACCAAGCTGAGAGCCAATAGCCATGATTCCATCAACCTCCTTGCTGACTCAATCTGTAGTGGTGCTCCGGAGATGGTGGCAGGGGAGGGCAGACAGAGGGGTTAGCTCCAATTTGTCTTAACCAATCACCCAATATGGCTAAGTTATTTGCTCTTTCAGGGTCCACTTCCTTCCTAGTTTGGCTTTGAGTTTTAGCCCAGCCTCTACATATAATAGATTTGGCCACTCTAGGATTTTTTGAACTGCAGGAACTAATAACACCCACTGAATTGAGATATAGGGGAGGAAAATCCTCCTTGGTCCCTGAGACCACATTCAGCATACCTTCACCAGTATTAGGAGATAAAGTAACTTGAGAATTTTCCAACTGGATAGGAGAATTTTCCAAATGTATAGGAGAAGGAAGAGCATCCGAAGTATTGTTAGAAACATCTCTGCCTGGATTAGGCAATTGAGTATTTAGCTTTTCCTCCTCATTACTTCTGAAATTAGCCTCAAGTTCTAGATCCTTTACATGGTCCACAGGGACCAACACTAATTGATTAGGCACACCAGTCCCTCCCACATGCAGAGATGGAGACTTTGTCACATCGGCATCATCATCATTCAATGCCTTCAAATCAACTAAAGAAGGGGCCACCAATTTAACTTAGATGGCTTCCACGGTTGAGATTCTTTTACCTTTGGCTGATGATCTTTACATACTGATTTTGGTACAAGTGCATCCTGTTCCATTGCTAGAGGCTTCCTTGTGCTTACATCCATATCTAAGTCAGAACACGACTCCTAATAATTTTCACTAGAATGAGCTGAGATTGTTGAATCCAAATCAGAGGTTGCATCCAAATCATCATACCAACCCGGTTCCACCTTGGCATATTCAACTATATGCAGAGAAATAGGGATACCATTAATCTTCACCAGCAACAACTGATCAATCTTTGTACCCAAAGGAATCTGGACTGAAATAATAGCAGCCTCTAGGTCCAATTTGGCTAGCGTAGTATCCTCGATACTAATAAAGGATCCAATCTTGTTTCCAATAACCATTAAATTAGATTGAGACCAGGCATGTAGAGGTAGTTTGTAGATACGCATTCTACACAATTCGTTACCTTCCAGTTGTTGGGGAGACCATGGGGAGATGCCATTAACCCAACTAGCAAGACACTCCATGTCCTTGCCAATAAGGTTGCAAAGATCTAAAGGTTCCTCTTCCCACAACAGAACCTTACCAGGTCCCACAGAACTAACAACTATATTTAAATACCCTGTAGATTTAAGTGCTTTCTGAAGATCACGACAACCATTGGGTTGATTTAGATTAGCCTGAAAACTGCGACCGAGCCATGAATTAGGATCCACTGAAGAGGAGAGGCAGAGTTCACCGAATGTGGCAGGAATCATAACTACAGAAGGACTAGCATTCTGAGATGACAAACTAGGCACCACAACGTGATCCAGAGGATCAAGTGTGCTAGATTGCTTGCCCCTGGTTGTATGTTTAGGAAATCTAGCGAGATTTGCTTGAAGACGATAAGACCCCAACCAGGTATTGTTTAGTTTAAACAACATGAGATCCACATCCTCAACTTCCGCAAAATCTACAAATCCGAACTGGCGGTCCCTATTACTGAGCTTCCTTGCGATCGTAAGGTTTTTAATCTGGCCTTGGTGTTTCAAAGTGCTAAACAACCTATCTCTGTTGCATCCTTTCGGAAAGTTAGTTAGGAATATGCTTCGAACAGCCAGACGTTGCCCATGATCGAACCGCCTAGGTGAGCTTACTCTGGGTCCCAGTCTATCAAAAATGGATTGAACCTTCTGTGAAGGAAAATAGAGGATTGGCTTCTATAAAGCTGTGAATCTACCACCAGAGCTTTACCAGCTTTAATCGCAACCCTCTTCATCATCTTGAGTTGGTGAGCAGGAATAATCCAAGCTGACCTCACTGGTACTAATAAAGGAGACAAGGAAAACACGTGTAAACAAAAAGGACAGAAAATAGCACTCCCCGGGTGCGAGGAGCGACTCCGAGAAATGGATGGAAGGTGGTAGTAGATACAATCAGTTATCTGTGAAGCAAACAACGAAGACGCCAATGTGGAGGGAAAAGGGAACACGATGGCCAGAAGTCACCTTATGCAGAGAGGGAAAATAGAGAAGAGAGGATGAGGACTACTAATTGCGCTCCCCGTGGGCGTGAGGCCCCGGGGAGGGAAAGGTTTGAGTGACGGTAGTCGGTAGAGGTCAGGCGGAGGAGGTACAGGCGCAGACTACTGGAACGAGGAGGGAATAGTGTGAACTGGAGCGGGAAATCGCCATATACGAGGAGAGCTTAGCTACAGGAAATTGCAAGCTTTTCAGGGCACATTTGATATTCATGACTTGTCATCATGAGTTTAGCTACGGGAAGTCGCAACCCTCTTCATCATCTTCATAACTATTATTTAGTAATAGTTAACCCCAACAGTTGAAGCTCCTGACATCATCATAACTTGTCAAGAGGTGCGGGGTTCAATTCCTGCTGAAGAAAGCGTGTTGGGGTCACGTCCCTCCCCCCATGGGCCCCGATCTAGTGCTTGGGTCCCTGTGGATTAGTCGCCCCCTTTGGCCCGATTCAGTGCATGGGTCCCTATGGATTAGTCACGTCTCACGCCCCCATGGGCCCGCGTTTGGCCCACCACATTTGACCCAATCCAGTGCATGGGTCCCTGTGGATTGGTCAGTATCGAATACCAGGTTATAAAAAAATATATTTAGTAATAGTTTTTTTTATAATTGGCTGAACTGAAGTTATTCAAAAAAGTACTTTTAAAATTTAATTTAGTAGGTGTTTGTAAGTTCCATTGAAAAGTACCTTTTGGCTTTTGACGGTGGAAACGTCTATTTGGAATGTTTGCGATTTTGGCTTTTGACGTTTGATTTTTGGCTTTTGACGGTTGAGAAGTAAAAAAAGCCCAAAAGTCAGAAGCATCTCTGGGGGAGCTTTTGAAGTGCTTTTGGCGGTGACAATTTTGTAATTATTTAAAAATTTAAATTTTGGATATTACTAACCTCATAAACAATTCAATATTCTCAAAAAAACTTAATTCGAGCATATTTTTGTCATTTCTCATTTATAAGTTAAGAAAATTAGATTTTGAAATAATAATCTGCAAACACTATATTTGTGACTTTTGCTGTAGTAAAACATATTTTGCAAATACTTTCCAACTTTTTCATAAAACTCCTTTTTCCAAAATAACTTTTGAAAAGCTACTTATGGATAAACACAAGAACTTGCAAACACCCCTTAGTTTGATCTGTTTGCAAAATTGCAAGCGAACGCGGCTAGCCCAAGGGCGGACGCAATTTTTTTTTTAGGGGGGGCCAATTTTTTTTAGAGGGGTTAAGGGATTATAGAAAAATTTAAGAGACAAATTGTTTTTTAGAGAAATAATATACATTTTTTAGAGGCGAAAAAACAATTTATTGGCTCAATAGTTATGAAAAATATTAATTTTATCAACGCAAACAATGATAAAAAAAATAATAAAAGCTACCTAATTTATTTATACTACTTAATTTATTTATATAAATAATTCGCAAAATAGATTTACATTAATAAAACATATTTATTAAATAGAGATGAAAAAATATAAATATATTTATATAATCGAATCAAAAAAATAATAACTAAAATAAAAAATCTACGTCAATTGAGAAATAAAAAGTTTTTTTTATTTTTTGAGCGATATCGCTAGCCCTCCCTGCACCTGGGCTGGCCATAGCAATTAGCATCTGTCCGTCGCTTCCGCCGCCAGCGCGCCGCAGTGCTGTAGATTTGTAAGACGAGCTCTCTTAGCAACGCAGGGTGAGATTTCATCTAATGTGATAAGTTGATGAAGATTTTATGTTATCGACATCAGTATGCAGAAACTCCTCCATTCTGCAATCTTCGGTTCAATCAGACCCCAACGTTTCACTCCGGCGTCAACTTTCAGTACATTTCAGTCAATACCTGGAAAGTTTAAGTATCTGTAACAAGGTCATCGCCGTTACTAACGCGGAACAGAATGCTGGACCTGTACTTGAACAGTTGGATCCATTTCTCAATCGGGAAGTTGTAATTTCAGTTCTTCAGTCTCTATCCCAGTTCAATAAAGACCCAAGAATTTGCTTCCGTTCTTTGTCTGGACTGCTGGCAAAGCTCGCTGTAGAAGTGGAGTTTCACTGAAATTAATCGTTAGTATGCTTATGAGCGACTGCAATAGGAATCCATTTGATCTATACTGGAGTGTTCTTGATGAAGTCAGGAATGCGAAAGTACCGTTTCCTGCGGATGCGTTTGTAGGGTTGATGTTAGGTTATTGGAGGTTGAAAAAAGTGGAGAAAGCAGTGGAGACCTCTGGGAGAATGAAGAGGTACGAGTGCGAACCGAATATAGCTGCATACAACGTGATCTTGAATCTTTTGGTTAAGAACGATCTGAAGTTGGAATTAGCTGTGTATAGCATGTTGCTGAAGTCGAATTGTAGAATGGTTTGTGTCGTTGTGACACTTTCAATATTTTCATGGACGGACTGCAAGGACGGGAAGGATCAGGTAGCACTCAATCTGCTTGATGAAATGACGTTAAGAGGTATCGGCCCCCAAATATTACAACGTATACAGTGCTTATTTCAGGGTTGTGCAAGGCAAAGAGGACTCATGATGCACATAAAATGTTTGACTTTATGAAGAGTAATGAATGTGGGCCTGATTCTGCTGCATACAACGCTTTGCTTGCTTGATGGGTTCTATAAACTTGGCTAGATTGATGAGGCTTTAATGCTTTTAGAATCCTTTGAGAACAATGGGCATAATGTTGGAATAGGGGGGTTTAGTTGTATGATTGATGGTCTGATAAGAGCAAAGAGAGTTAGCGAGGCAGAGGAATTGTTTAGGAAGGTACTTGACATGGGTCTAGCACCTGATCTCATAATGTATTCGGTTATGATGCGTGAGTTATGCAGTGTAGGTAGAAATAGGGACGTAACAAAGCTGTCGAGGGGATTGAAAATGTTGTTGCAATGCTATAATGCTTTAATCAAAGGGTACTGTGATTTACGGTTGTTGGACGAAGCTCAATTGCTTCGAATTGAGATTTCCGAGCATGGTCAGTTCCCTGACACTCACACATACACGATTCTTGTTCGTGGTTTGTGCAAGAATGGTTTGCTGGGTGAGGCTCAACAGATTTTCGATAACATGGAAAAGCTTGCTGTTCTCCTTCGGTTAGGACTTTTAATGCCTTAATAGATGGGTTATGCAAGGCTGGGCAAGTTAATGCTGCTCTCGAGTACTTTGAGGTACTTCAATTCCAAGGAAATTTGCCAGATACAGTGACATACTCAACGCTCATCGATGTGCTCCAGAGAGTAAATAGAGAAGGCTGTTAGAAGCTTACTTAGAAATGGAAATAAAGTTGGCAGGTTTTGATTCAGGCATTTGGCTGGTTGTATTGTGCCAGGCTAACAGGGTAGAGGAGGCCCTGCCTTGACGACATTTTCTGTTCTCAAGGAGTTCAATGTAATGTCAGTGTGCTGTGCATGCCACTGAGTGTGTGAATTTTATTCGTTTGCTCCGCTCTGCAGGAAAAGTCAAGGAAGCAGTTGATATTTTTCTCTACATTATGCAGAAAGGTTACCGATTGGCGAGGTTTCGGGATTTTCAGAATTTCACATAATCCGAACTCAAATCGGAAATATAAACCCATATAAACGTGTAATTCAAGCTCAAGGTGAAGGGATTAGCGAACTAACCTCAATTACCGAAGATTCGAGCAAACCCGTGCAAATCTCGCGATCGGTGGATCATGAAATCTCCAACGAAGGAGACCTCTACCGTGAGCACTCCTTGGCGGACGGAAACTCGGGCTGCTAGAACCACGACGGCGACACGGCGGCGAGAGCTCGACGGAGTTCTCCTCAGTTTTCTTCGCAAGTCGCGATTCTTCTTGTTCGGTCGGAAAACCAGTCGAAATTCTCTTCGCGAACTTACGGAAAACTCACTCTTCACAATCCACAAATCGAGCGGCCACTTATGTCGAATTGGGCTCAATTGAGTTATAAATGTTTGGGCTCGAGTTTACAATAAATTGCAATTAAATTGGGTTCGGTCCCACCGAAGCCAATTCGCTCTTATCCGTGAAATACATCAATTATTTCTCACATAATTAATTCTTAATATTTCAGTTTGCCAAATATAGCGACTTAGTAGGATTCATATCCATATCGGCAATAAATTAATCTCATTAATTTATAAATCATAATTAACATCTAACAAAACAATGCATTATGATCCGATCTAGTACAGACAAATTGGGATCATTTAATTTTTTTTAGTATTAATTCTTTCATCGCATAATATACATTAATTAATGTCAAGCGTAGGAATATGTCATAATTGACCATTAATTAATTTATTGATCTTCAGTATATAATTGTTAATACGTGACTATACTATAATCACAAATGCATGCATAACAATTATTACTGCATCAAGGGGCCCGGGGATATTAATAATCTTATACGAGATGAGACGGATAAAAGTATCATCTTGATAATTCATAACTTCTAGCATGAGTCATGCATATTCGAAAAACTTACCATTATATCCCCTCGGTTAAAAAAAGCGTTTGATAATCTCACGTAATACACATTAATCATTTAGAATTATGAATATCTCAGATAAATGAATTAATACTACTTAACTTTGCTGATGACACAAATACAATCCATACAGGAAGTCAATATGGGTAAAGTCCAATACTATGTACCTCGTACATTCATATTCATGTGATTAAATAGATACCTCGTATCAATGATTTATAAAACCTGATCATGCATTAATTCACATGCTAATCTATATAGTCATATAGTGTTCCTTAGCTAATGACATCAGACTAGGGACTAATTTAAAGATAAATAATGGAGTTTCACAATTAGAGTTCTCAACTCAAATGATCCATAATATATACAAAACTCTACGAACAAAATGATATATATCATTCAAAATACATGAAACCAACAACTGTGTTGGAAATAATTTTGTTTTTATAAAAGATTTATTTTAAAACTTGTTTTGTTTTAAATTATTTTGAAGTCATAACAAAATGAGTTTTGTGGGCTTTCACTTAATTGGACTGACCAAGGATATGAGCTTGTGAGACTGAATTGAATTCGGCCAAATCCAATACCACTTACCTATGGCCAGAAAATGATAGAGGGTTTTCCCATTAATGGGTCAGGTTAAATATATATCTTCAAGGTCACACGGTTGTCGAATCTAAGAAATCTTTTAGCCTGGCTGGTTTCCTTCAGGAGAGGAAGATTCGTACGATTATGAGATCCTTGGGATTTGAAACTGTTGAAGATTTTTGAAGACAACCATGAGAGGTAATTCTTGGTTACTTTATTTGTTGTGTTATTTCTGTATTTGTGAATCCTCTCCAACAAGCACAATTGGATGAATCAAAACCCTAAATCTCTTGTAATTCCGTCGTTCATTTTTTTCAATACCTTGGCTTTAATTTGTTTTGATTCCTTGATTAATTATGGTTTTCGATGCATGATCGTTCATATAAAATTGGATATGATAGCTTTTTTTTGATGTCTTTAGTGTCTGATTCGAATAAATTTATATTGCATTTTTTTTGCTTTTTTGTGTGAATTGATTAGGAAGAAATAGTTGGATTCTTATCAATTCAAGATATGAAGGTAGATGACAGCCTTATTAGAATTCATGTTGAACATAATTGCCTTACTGCGATTTATATGATGGTAATGATGACATCATTCAAATCTGTCTTATCAATGCATTTAATGAATCAGTAGAAGCAAAGGAAAATAATAACTCAAAAATCATAAAGACTTCGAGTGCTTTTGGTATCCTGATTGGAGTTATCCGATTTCGAGGATAACTCTAGCTTACTCCGGACCAATTTGTTCGACCGATGTTTGGTAGTGGCAAGGCGGATTACCTACAATATTGGACAAATAATGTGCTATTACCAAACTGCCCTTCCCAAATACATATAAATAATTGTTTTCTAATCCAGAACCCTAGCTCTCCTTCATCTTCACGTATCAATCGGCCGTAATCTCGCTTCTTTTCGTTCGTCTTCCGTCCGACAGTGTTAGGTATGGAGAATTGGAGTCCGCCTGTGCGTCGCCGTCGCCTCGTCAAGCCGCCCACTAGGTTGTCCTTGTGAATGTATGCACATGCATACAAGCAGGGGCTCAAGTATCCCACTCGACCCATTGCCGTTTCCGTCACAGAGCCGCCAATCCGTCAAATAGAGGAGGGGAATCGGGTTGCTCTACCTGGACACACGGCGACACATCCCATAATAGTCCGAGATAGCAAAGGAGGAAGAGGAAGATCCAATATTTTAGGCGAACCACCGCGTGAACCGGCGCCTATTTGCCGTTGAGGAGGATCATTATTGCATCACGTCTATTACCCCTAACCATGATTGGATCACAAATTATTTGACGTAGTTAATGTGTCCTCGAACATGGCAAGTGGTTCTGTTTAATTTCAGTGTTTAACATTATGAAATAGACTTGTTCAATTAAGGGATTTAGACCTATTATCTGTAAAAACGAAGGTTCAGACAATGATTTGGTATTGCTGGTCTAAATTTGCATTTCTTCAATTTGATAAACCATATTTACCTGTTACTTTTGTGGCATTTTTGTTGATTTCAATGCTTCCAATTTTGTAGGTTTTGATTTGTTTATATAACATATCTATATATTCGAGAACTTTGTCCAGTGGCCAATAAGATCTTAGTTTGAATACTCTCTAGTATTTTCAGTTATCTTGCGAGTTTAGTTGATGATTTTATGGCAAATAAGCTCTATTTTCGGATACTCTCCAATATAGAACAACATTAGCTACTTTGAATGGAACCTATATAGGGTTATTATCTGATAGCATCTTAAAGTGATTGGCTTCTTGTGATTTATAGTGCTGAAGTGAAAGAAACAAGTTTATATCGAAGAATAGGTTGTTATGATTGTGCAACATGCCAGCCTTATCATGTTGATTATTGTTTGTGTTCAGACAACTGGTGAGAAGAGCCTTCTTTTGAGATGCGTTGTTTTTGAATTGGTGATGTGTATCATGCCTGTTCTTCCTGTAATGAAATCAACGACGTCATTATTTCAATGTTCATGTTTAGGCATTATTGTTTCACTTGTTTTCTTATGGAATAATGATCGCTCATTTTTTGCTTGTATCTTAAATAGTCTGTGATCATTGTGACCTTCACTTAATTGGTATGCGTCTCCTCCCAATTGTGACCTTCCCAATTCTCAAAAACTTCTGTGATCCTTCTGTGAAAGGTCAGTTGAACTCTTGAGTGCTTTTGATCTTCTGAGTTTGTGCAGTTTGTTCGTGAACAGCCTCCACACCTTGTGTGGAGGCAACAATCTTCTTAAATTCAGAAAACACATCAAACAAATTGAGTAACTAAGGTGTGGTTCCTGTTCATGATAGGAAATGTAATTGGTTTGTGCAGAGTCCACTGAATTACGAGTATTGGTAAGACGACCACTCCTTTATATTGAAAACGAATTATGAGTTCCATTTGGTTGTAATCTAAGTTTAAGGCCATCTCAAAACATCAAGTATTTGCTATGTGAATGTGATTGAACTCTGATTGTGATCGAGGATAACATTGTTTGGATTCACTCGTATACTTCATTCACATTCTCAGTCTTGTTATGTATACTATCATAAGAGTTTCTACTAACTTAAATTGAATATTGAAGGGGCTTCAGGTTCAGGGGAAAATTCGGGTATTAGAGGTGATGATGGTATCTGCTCAATAGTTTGGAAAATATAGACTCAACTTTTCATGAAAGAGTGAAGAGGAAAACTACAATGGTAAAAGTAAGAGTACTTTCCACAAGCAAAGGAAATAAAAAACTGAACATATACATAACAGGAACTTCAAAACCTGATGCAATATAAATCGTAGCCGTCAAAAAACCTGAACAAATATAAACCTGCGACATGTACAAAAGAGGGATTTCAAAACCTTGAAGCAATAAAAACCTGAAACATGTATACAACAGGAACTTCAAAACCTGATGCAATATAAACCGTAGCCATCAAAAAACCAACAAAACAGGAACTTTATCACCAATTAAGAACAACACTACAACATGCCACCAAATTAAATCAACAAATTTAGATCAAAATTGAGTCAACACTTATTAAATCTGATAAGATTTCATACGTAAACGAAACTAAACTGTCATCAAATATAGTAGGTACAAAACATGAACTTCAAAACAACCATTAAGTCACCAACTAGTTCCCAGCCCAAAAGACATAAAACCAAAATGTATACATGATTTCTTCAACTAACTGAGTTGACCATCAATGAACAACCGCACATATTCTGCACGCCCATCTTCGTATGTGCTATACCAATAGAGATACTGCCCCTCGTTCATCATCAGATACTCAATCAACCGAATTCTAGTCATGCCATTTATTTCTTTATACACTTTTAGATCATTGAGCGGCCTTGTCGATTTCTCCAATTTCGTCTCCTTCTCCACAATATGCGCATGCTTCGAAAAAAGGTTAGCCACCTTCGTGCACACTTGCTCGACATTCATGATCAGGTCTCCAATTCTATGAGTTAGGACAGCTAGGGTATCCCCATTTGTTTTTCTGCGCTTCACCCGGCTCACACTAGAAGCACCCTATTGGCCCTTTGGGGATTTCTAAGCAAGTACCGAAGATTCCTTCACAACTGATTCTTCCACCTCCCCTTCCCCAGTCTCGTCATGTATTTCTTCGTTATCTGCAGACATCATAGGATTGTCAGTCTCAGCAATCTGATGGTCTCTCGCCCCTGATCCCGTAGCACGGTGCTGGCCAAACAACTCACCAAATTTCGTAATATGGGAATGACTTTCCCCTTAGCTGCGAGTACTTGATGTTAACCTATACAACACACCAAAAATAATGCAACATGTGTAATATATAAGCAACGCAGTAATCAGTAAATGTAAAAGAATAATAATGATGGCATTCTCAACGTCTAAACTGAACTTATTACCTTTGCAAGTTCGGACCACATGTCATCTGAATCTACTATGACTGAGTGTGTGACTTGATCAATCACCACTCCACTCATCTTCTAGAAATCATTGAGCAGGCGATAATGTCTTCCCCAATTATGCAATTTTTTCTCAATGTTCTTTCCTGTGATGGTACTACCTGGCACAACAGCCCGAACCTTTGTAGCAGCTTTAGTGTGCGTACCACATTTCCATCCTTGGTCGTCCTTCCAACCTTCAACAGCCAACTCTCTCAAAGCATTTAAAAGTTCATTCTCTTCGTCCGAGTTTAGATCTATCTTCTTATTGTTGATTGGATCTGAAGATGTTTCAACTTTAATCTTCTTCCTAGGGCGCTTATACGGTGCCTTCAAATTGGACTTAGCTGATGGAGTAGGTTGGGTCATCTCTTCAAAGGGTTCAGATGTAACTTCTATATCATTACCACACTTGCTCTGTGCATCTATGTTCGGTGCATATAACAAACATAAGCATAATACATCTGGTGTGTGAAATAGACACGTCAAGTGTATAATGTAAAAACACTTACTCTAATTAACGTAAAAGCACACACTTTAATTAAAACACAAATCAATCATTCCAATCATACTCATACATGAAAGCTCGGAGATGCGAATAAAATAGTTTATAACGTAAAAGAAAATGTGTTGTTTCTAAAATGATCATCTCGCCATAGCTGCGTGGTATGTATCCCAAATCTCGCGCACCAGATTGTCCCTAAACTCATTCCACCCTTGCAAAATTTGAACTGTCTCAATGTGCTCCTCGACCTCTTCATTCACCATAGTATTGTCTTCAATTCCAAGCATGTGGTTAGATGCAGGATCTAATAGAGGATCTAACGGTGTTACTTTCATCACAAAATTGTGTAGTAAACCACATGCAAGAATAATATCACAATGAGTGTTGATGGGATAGAACGATGGGCTCCATAGCACAACAAAACGTTTCTTCAAAATCCAGAATGCCCTCTCTATGACATTCTGTGTGGCGGCGTACCGTAGATCAAACAGTTCCTTGTATTTTTGTGGTCTACAGTTCGAATCACCCCACTCCTGGAGATGATATCTCGTCTATCTATACGGGGTTAGGAACCCGTTACAATTCGCGTATCCACTATCACACAAGTAATACGTACCTGCAAATAACAGAAATACTTGTGCAATTTATTCAAATACATTTTTGAAACTTAGAACATCTAATGCGCATGTTACATTTGTGAAGAGAGATACCATTCTGGACTGCCAATCCATTTGCACGAGCCAGTGCGTCCCGTAGAACACGACCATTTGTAGCCGATCCCTCCCAGCCTACAAGCATGTGGACAAACCGTCCTTGAGTGTCGCAAACTCCGAGCACATTTGCAGCTAGGTAGCCTTTTCTGGTTCGATACCTTGCTTGATTTTCGGCTTGAATGTGTATGTACCGTCTAATGCTCCCACGCATCCCTGTTTGAAGTATGCACGTTCGTTAGTAAGTATTTAAAATGTAAGGTATAATGTTGCATAAAATAAATTACCTGAAAACATTTCCACCTCTTGTCGGTAATTGTCGCATCAACTGGAGTAGGTTGGACTAATAAGCTGCTACAGAATTTAAACACAATCCGTAGAACCTGATGGAATACTATGTTGATCATTTGCCCACTACGCTGGAAGTCAGTTTGCAAAATTCTATTTTTCTGGTGGTGAGTAAGTGTACGCACGAAAATAGCTACCTTCTCAACCATGGACACGTACATGTTGTCTCTTAACCCACAATCCTGTTTAAGCACTTTGCACAACTCAGAGAACGCTTTGTTAGGAATCCTCAGGTTTTTGAAATACTCTCTGTTTGCATCTTGAGTAATTCGCTCCAAAAAGGCCAAGCGCTCAAAAATCTTGTCAAGTACAAGGTATTTAGGAGGTTCCAACTTATCACGTTTGCACTTACGTTTACGCAAATGAGCGGATCTATTTGTTATTTTGTTTCTTGTTCTGATAAGGCTAAGATAGCAGGCAAAGCTTCCATGACAATACTTACGAATAGCAAGAAAGTCATGGCATCCAATACATACAGCATGTCCCTAGAGTGTTCCATTGCACAAAAACCCATATTCAAATACGACGAATAAGTCTAAATATTAAGCAAGTTTGGTATAAACAACATAACCGTACCCTTTAATCCCTATCTGTACAAAACATGTTAATCAAAATTGGAAAATGACAGTATCAATTGGCAAAATGACAGTAAACTATCAATTGGAGAGAAATAATTTCAATTCAAAAAACTATCCTAAACCCTTAAACCATACACTATCAATTGGAAAATGACAGTAATCTATCAATTGGAGTCAAATAATTTAAATTCAAAAACTAGCCTAAACCCTTAAATCGTACACTATCAATTGGATAATAACAATATCATTGGAGTCAAATAATTTCAATTCAAAAACTATCCTAAACCTTAAACCATACACTATCAATTGGAAAATGACAGTATAACAACGTAAATGGAGTATTAAGCAACTTTCAATCGAATATGGAAAATGACAGAATGGAAACCCTTAACAAGAAATCACAAGCTAGAAACCGAAATCAACAAATATTCGACCAATAGGAACGTAAATGGAGGATTAAGCAACTTTCAATCGAAAAGCGTAAACCCTAGATATGAATGTAACACAAAAAATCAAAAAATATGAATGTAACACGGGAGATTACACTGTTTGACTGAAATATGTGATGAGGATCTACGGTCTTCTGGTTGTCTCCAAGAGAAGGCGACGTCCGGCGGGGAGGGCGACATCCGGTGTGGAGATCGACGTCCTACGTGAATGAATACCTGGTGAAGGCGTTGAAGGAGTGAAGAGGCAGAGTGAAGCCATTGAAGGAATGGTCGAACAAGGGTTTTTCTTCTTATTTATACTTGGCACATTTGTAATAAATGAGAATTGTAAGGGTAAATTAATCTTTTACCAACGCGGGATAATTGAGGGGTTGCAAAAACCCTTGAGCGGAGATAGATAAAAATATCAGAGTTGTCCGTTATTAAACCTTACCCGAGACGCTATCCGCCGGGCAGCGGACCGAAACAATTTGGTCACCAAACAAGGGACTAGGAGAATAACTACCAGTAACGGCTTAGTATCTGCATTCTAACTGGACACCAAACACACCCTTGATGGACATGAAATCGGAATTATGTGCAGTTCGTTTGAGATTTTCTAGTTTTGGGTGATTGAAGAAATTTAATTTCTTGGAGGTATTGTACTTAGCGGGTTGGATTCAGCGCCATTCATTTTTTCTTTGGCATATAAGGATTATTGTTATTGTTCTCGGAATGTGATTTCTTATTAATTGGTTGGAACTAGGCATGGCCATTCAGAACTTCGGGACGGGAATGGCCCGTTCCCATTCCAGTTCCGAATTATTTTGGGATCGGAACGCTAATTCCCATTCCCGTCCCGTATTCCCAAAGTCCCAAAAAATTCGGGAAGTTTGGGATTCGGGACTTCGGGATTTCCGGAAGTCCCGAATTTTTTACTTAAAAAAAAAAATTCAGGACCGGGAATGGGCATTCTCGTTCCCGTCCCGAATTATTTCGGAACCAGAATACCCATTCCAG
>JAOWBN010174070.1:0-18167 GCA_028565015.1 Pinguicula moranensis
TGGCTCAACAGAAGCAAGATCAATAGTCTCAGTCATAATATTATCAGAAATATTTACCTCGGGATCCTCAGACAAAGGTGATATTGGTTGTGGGCTAACAGGCATGGACTGTACTAAATCTGCTGGTGGGGATGATGCGTCTTCCTCATGAGTTGTAATAGGCGTATCAGAATTCTGTAATAACCATTGCAGTGAATCATGAGTAGTAGTGTCCCACGGATCACTGGAATGAGAATTAAAGATAAGATTCCACAAACTGACAATCCATTGTAGTGTACATACGCCGAGTGAGTGGGTCATAGCACTAGTATCCACGCTTGTGGATTCCATACCCAACAGACACACATTTTATAGCACAAGGCTCAAGTTTTGTCCGTTCGGATTTTGGAATATGGACATAAACTGAACATCCAAAAACTTTGGGTGGGAGGACAAGAACTGAAGGTATTTCAGTTATAGCTGCCAAAGCTTGGAGAGGAGTCTGTAGGTCCAAACTCTTGGTTGGTAACAGATTGGTGAGATAAACTACAGTCGCAACAGCCTCAGACCAAATATATTGAGGAATGTAAGATTCAATCATTATAGCTCGAGTAATTTCAAGGAGTAACCTATTCTTTCGTTCAGCAGTACTGTTTTGTTAGGGTGTATAAGAACATGTTGTTTCATGGACAAGACCATTAATTGAGAAGAAGTGTTTCATGGAATGGTTAACATATTCTCCACCATTGTCCGATCGAAGTATCCGAATCTACTGCTGAAACTGAGTTTTAATCATGGAATAAAACTCAACAAATTTTTGAAACACTTCGGACTTGTTAGAAAGAAAGTAAACCCAGGTCATTCTAGTGCAATCATCAATAAATAACATGAAGTATTTATAGCTATCGGGAGAGGAACCAGGAGCAGGTCCTCAGACATCAGAATGAACCAGAGAAAAAACAGTACTTGTACGAGTATTATTGAATCCATACGACGTATGATGAATTTTGGATAAATAACAAGTTTCACAATCAAATGTACTATTGTCCGAAAAAAGGTGCGGAAGCAAGATTTTGAGATAACCATCAGACGGACGACCAAGACGACGATGCCAAAAACTATGTTGTTTATTACTCGAGCCAGAAACCATCATTCTACTGCTGGAACCAGTCACATCATCAATATATACAGTCCATCATTTATCAGTGCTACGCCCAATTATCGTCCATGTCTGAAGATCCTGAAGTAAACAAATGAGGATAAATAAGAACACGACAATTTAATTCCGTAATAATCTGGCTGACAGACAATAACTTGCAAGATAGCGAAGGAACATATAAGCAATTGAGCAGTGTCAAATTGGGCGAGATATGAATCGTCCCACTACTCGCAACCGGAGAAATGCCACCATTTGCTGTATGGAATAATTTTTTTGTCAACACATGAGAATCAATCAGATCAGATGCCAGATTTGTCATTGTATCCGTAGCCCCACAATCAACGAGCCAACGAGTACCATCGGTATCGAATGTGGTACAGGTGGTATGAGTTGTAGGATTTGGGTTGGATTGAGTTTCGGGGTCCAAATTGAAGCACCCGGGTCGAAAAAATTTTGGTTGTGAGAAAGTGGGGTGATTTGGTAATTTTCTATCAATATTGGGTAAGTTTCGGGATTTAAGATAGTCTGGAGGGCATATCGGTAAATTTGGAAGTGCTGGAGGGTGTAACAGTGATTGAGAGGACTTTTGGGGGTGTAACGGTAATATGGGTTTTTCTGGAGGGCGTACCGGTAATACTGAATATTCTGGGGGTTGTTTTGAATTCCCAGAAAAACACGGGGACCGTGTTTGCTGTCTCAAAAAATTGAGGGACCGTAACGCCACGTCCTCATTAACAGAGGATTTATCTGCAAATGTTGAAAAACACGAAGGACCTAATAGCAAATTATCACATAATTTTGGGACACCCGCAGGGTTTTGACCTGATTCTTTCGCCGCGATTTTCTCTGTCCCTCCGATTGTTCCCATCTTTCCCGTGACTGAATTTGCCGTGCCAGAGGTAGATGCTGGGTGGTCGCCGCCACTGTTGGAGACTTCAGTGTTTCCGGTGACGGCGGCCGCCGCTCCTCCCCGTCTATTTTTGTCTTTGAAGAACCAGTCAGGGTACCCAATAACCTTGAAGCAGCGATCCGTGGTATGTCCAGATTTTTCACACCGATTGCACCATAACTTCGACTTATCTACTTCATTTCCACGGAATGATGATTTAGCCATATTTTTGGCCGATTCTGACCGTGACTTCGCAACCAACCCACTGCCAATTCCATGATGAACAGTTTCGCCGGAGCTGCTGTGACTAGGATTCATGATCTGGAGTCGCGCAGTCTCGCGGCGGAACGCCGCATATGCGGTTTCCACTGATGGCAAGGGTTCGGCTTTAAGCAAATCCCTCTTAATTGCGTCAAGCTCTGGATCAATTGAGGCGAGAAACTGAAATAAACGTGTTTCTTGCCTCAATTGATTGAAGATAGCAATATCCTCGGCACAGTGCATCGGATTAGGCTGCCTCCTATCCATGTCTTGCCAAATGCGCTGCAAGGTCGTGTATAATTCTTCAATAGAGGTTTTGTTTTGCATATGTCTATTTGCTCGAATAGACAGATCAAACAGCTGCAACTTGTCCCCTCCGCTATTATATGTTACAGTTAAGCTATCCCACATGGCTTTAGCGGACGGGTATGATGCGTACCGATCGATTAAAGTGGACTCCATTGCATCGAGCAAACTTGTGCACACGGTGAGATCAGATTGTTCCCATCGCTTGTACTCAGGTGTACCCTCCTTTGGTGGTTCATCTGTGAGATGGCTTAATTTTCCCTTGCCTCCTATGGCCATTTTGGCCAACCGGCTCCACAAAGGAAAATTTTGATCATTTAGCCGTAGCTTGATCGAAATTGGGTTGTTGTTTTCTGTTGGTTGAAGTTGGGTAAGGATTCGGGTGAATTTTTCAGTGAAATCATCCGTGGGAGGGTTCTCTGTTGATGGTAGAGCAACCTCGGATGATTTTTGGTTTTTCTCGGTGGAATCTGCCATGGGTAGAGTTTCTGGTAGGTGATGAGACTAGAGTTTCTGATCAACTTGATCAAGAACCATGCTCCGATACCATGGTTTCCAGTGGTCCTACTCTAAAACCTGCATTGTCCAGGGACCCTATTCCTTCGTAGAGATAATCCCTTTCTTTTTCTATACCTTTAGGCATCTTGGCTCCTCCACTAAGCCTTTCTCTTTCCATATATCGCATACCTCTATGCTATGCCCTAGTATGTAACAAGTAAAATAATAAGATCCACGCTTCATGTATTCAACTCTTTGGAGTCGGATGCCATGAGATTCATGCTCGATTGCAATGGTTTCTAGTGGCACCTTTGATTGATCAATCTCGACATATATCTTGGCCTGTTTCGTTCAATTTCAATTCAGAGTACATTGTCTGTGCCAAGAATGCATCCGAATAAGGCAGCAAAACCTACAGTGAATCTTCTTCCGAATGTACAGGAAGTCTAGGAAAGGGATCCAAACAGGGGCAAGAGGTGATCCTCTTTCCAGATTAAACATGTTGTCCACTTGAAGAGTTTTAAGCTTTGGCCATCAAGAACTTTCCTTCCCTAGCAACTATGAGCAAAGTCACGCTACTGTGTAGTTGGACAAAGACGTGCAGACTGTCCAAAATAGTTACCTATCCCCGCGCTGTATTAGTCAGGCCCCAGGTGCATAGGATCATCCGGTGAATGGTGTCGACGGTAGCCGATGGTGAATGAACTTCATTACAAGGCAAAATGGAAGATCCTCGCTCATGCTAGGGGTCATCCTAGTTGTTTTCTCCTTGTTTGCTCTCATTATTTTCATCAACATTCGACTTTTCGAGAAACTAAATCACCAGTTCGTAGGATATCTCTTTGTCTTTTCCCTCATATCCATGTTTGCTTCTCATCGTGTGTCCAATTCAAACAAAATAGTTTACACAACTAACTTTCTCATGCTACTAACTTTAACTATGAACATGTTGAGAACATGCCCTTTTATCAGATGATCAGAACAAGAAGCATTGAGAACATGCCCTTTTATCTGTCAGTAGCTATGTTCTTGATGATCCTTGCTTTCTTGGCTTATGGAATGCTAAGGAAGGATGCTTTGATTTGTCTAAGTTGAAGCTTAAACATTGGCAATGTACAATACAACTATTTTTGTTTGTTTATCTTCTTACATTGGATATTGAAATCAGGTTCCTAATGGAATTGGAACAGTTTTGGAGATTACTCAATTGGCTCTCAACTTGTGCTATAGCAGAATCTCATCACTGTAAGGACCATGGACACCATCAATCTCTACATTGGTATGATATTGTCCACTTTAAGCCGAAGCCCTCATGGTTTTATTCTTGGACTTTTACCCTAAAAGGCCTCATACCAATGGAGATACTTGTCCATCTTTATATACACATAATTCTCCCCCATTTTTAACTGATGTGGGACTTTTTTTGCATACCAAACAATTCTCCCCTCGAACAAAGGCTAATTGAGCCTCCCCTCAAATGATCATCCATCCTTCCGCCTTCCTCACCGTAAAGGATTCTCACTCTATCAAGGTCAACTATTCTTCTCCACTGCGTTGAGGCACGCACCTTACATGAAGTACCTGAAAATCGCTTATCTTAAAAGCTTGCTCTATTCATTTAAACTCATTTGCACAGTGTTCTTATTTTCACATTTTTGTGATAAAATTATTGAATTATAAAAGATATACTCATTGGTGGACGCTGTCATTCTTATTTTACTTTTGTTGATCAAACTATTAAATGATAACCGGAGTACTCAGCGCCGCAATTTACTTTTTGATTGAATTAATAGATCACAACAAAAATATTCTAAGTGTCGTCATTCCTATTTTTACATTGCTATGATCGAGTTATCAGATCATACTATATATATATATATATATTATGGGATTAAAATATACATGTCAATAAACTTGAGCAGCCATGACCCTCTTCCCTCTGCCCGCAGTCTTGTGCATCATTGATAGGTTAAAATTGTACGAGGAAAGAAAGTGTTGAAAGTTTGTCATTTATGAATTATCGCATTGTTGGTTTGATCTATAACCAAAATATATTCTACGACGTCATTTCTATCTTTACATTATTATTTTATTGAGAAAGCAGCAACTGCCGCAATGAATAACAAAATAATAATAATAAGAGACTCGCCTATTTAAATCGGATACATGTTCGAGGATTCAAAAGCCACTCTCCGATACTCAAGCCTACATATTGATTGTTGAATATGATCGCCCATATCCAGGAGGAGACCTTGACATACTCAAGGATCTGTTTCTTTTCAGGGTAGACACCATTGAACATAAAATTGTTTCGTGCTTCCCACACACCCCACTCTAGGCTATGCCAAAAAGATTTCAACACTTCGTGACATTTCTTCCACTTGAGTACTACCTGGTGCTGATAATAATGTTATATTAGGTTATTAGTCCCAACAAATTATATCCTAGCCAGCTGTATGATCCTTGACATATTTTATATACTATGTCACACTCAAAGAAAATGTGACGTAGTGATTCTTCCTTCAATTGACAAAAAGTGAAGCCCAAAGCAGGGAGTTGTGCATGTTTTGCCTCTCGAATGTGTAGTTTATCAAACGTTGTGATTCCTCTCCTGCATCAAATACCACATGAAAGCCTGAATGCACTTTGGGAAGCCATTGCTCCAGCACGTCACCAATGTAGTATTTCCCTGCAAAGAAAGATCCATAATTTGGGTTAGTTCCTTATATGCAGAACTTACTGTGTGAATATGGTTGTCGTTGTTTGGCTTCCATCTCCACGTGTTCCACATCTCAGGGAACATATCTTTACCTGCAATAACAAACTCAAGAATATGAATGAGTAATAGTTCACAGTCCAAATAATTGTGTACGCTAGTGCCATATCCAAGATAATCGATCATTCTGTATATTCAGTTTTGTATTTACTGTCGTGGGTTTATCCAAACCAATCGAGTATAACATGTCTACATCGATTGCCAAAATAGGGTATCCTCTCCGTTTCATATTTGTCGCTGCAGATTACTACTGAACCAATAGGCTGAACATACATGCGTCCATAATTGTCGTCCAATCTTTGTCTAATACCTCCGGACACAATTAAAGTGATTGTATGATCTTTCTAAGTATACCATCTTGATCATTTATGATTTTTCAAAACCATGACCCTCTTCCCTCTACCCCTAGTCTTATGCGTCATTGATAGGTTAAAATAGCACGAGAAAAGAAAGTGTTGAAAGTTTATGTCATTTATGAATTATCGCATGTTGGTTTGATCTATAACAAAAATATACTCGACGCCGTCATTTCTATCTTATCATTATTATGATCAAATTATTTGATTATAGAAAGAATATACTCGGCGCTGCCATTCTTATTTTCACATTGATGTGATCAAATTATTGAATTATGAAAGATTTACTCGACGGACGACGCTATCGTTCTTGACACGTTTTTGTGATAAAATTATTGAATTATAAAAGATATACTCAGTGGTGGACGTAGTCATTCTTATTTTACTTTTTTTGATCAAACTATTTAATGATAACCGGAATACTCAACGCGCAATTTTTTTTGTTTGAATTATTAATCACAACAAAAATATTCTAAGTGTCGTCATTCCTATTCTTACGTAGTTATGATCGAGTTATCAGATCATACTATATATATATATATACATATATATTATGGGATTAAAATATACATGTCAAAAAATTTGAGCAACCATGACCCTCTTCCCTCTGCCCGTAGTCTTGTGCGTCATTGATAGGTTAAAATAGCACGAGGAAAGAAAGTGTTGAAAGTTTGTCATTTATGAACTATCGCATTGTTGGTTTGATCTATAACAAAAATATACTCGACGCTGTCATTTCTATATTAACATTATTATGATCAAACTATTTGATTATAGAAAAAAAAAATATACTCATCGCCGCCATTCTTATATTTTTCACATTATTGTGATCAAATTATTGAATTATAAAAGATTTACTCGGCGGTCGACACTATCATTCTTATTTTACTATTGTTGATCAAACTATTAAATGATAACCGGAATACTCAACGCCGCCATTTTCTTTTTGATCGAGTTATTAGATCACAACAAAAATATTCTTACATTGTTATGATCGAGTTATCATATCAAAACATAAATAAATGTATGCGGCGCCATCATTCGTATGTTCACTGAACTATTTTTCTTATAACCGTAATATTCCATCATTTTTATTTTTACATCTTTGCGATCGAACTATCAAGTCCGCCTTCGCCCGAAACAAAAGTAAGATCCTAAGAAACAGATAGAACAAATTCAACCCATCTCTCAGAATTTGAGAAACCAATACTAATATGAATTGATCTCCACGAATAAGTTAGTCCTTAACACAATCCAGGATGGAGAGACTACTCATTTATTAAAATGTACGACCAAACAGCATTTCCATATTTCCTCGTGGACTGGCAAATTGTAATAACAAAATCGGACAGATTTAGAATAAAATAAACCAAAAGTACGGCAGCCTCTCTAGCAGATTGAGTACTATATTTCCAAAGAGGATAATTAAATCTAATGCAATGACCTCATTTATAATTTCGTAAAGGAAAATACAGATTTCACTTTCAAGAATCAACTCTGATGTGTTCATGCATTCTCTCACTATAAATACGTGCCAATTTTATTGGAAAACTTACACAATTCTCAAGTCAAACGCAGTCTTCATATACAAAACATCTCCAAGAAATGATGACGGCGATCCTTTTCTGTATTGCAATTGCAATTGCAACTGCAATGGCGTTTCTATTCAATGCACGAGCAATTTTCATGGCCATTGCAATGATTCTACCTTCTAACCGCCGGCAGCTAAAGGAGAAAGTGGTGCTCGTTTTAGGCACCACTGGGGTAGGGAAGTCCAAACTTGCAATAGACCTAGCCTCGCATTTTCGGGGCGAGGTCATAAACTCTGACAAGATTCAGGTGAGGAAAAATTAATTTTAAAAGCAATTCAGCATGTTTTCTGGTACACTCTATGAATCCGTCATTGATTTAGGTCTATAAAGGTCTGGACATAATCGTTAACAAGGTCACCGAGGAAGAAGCACGTGGAATCCCCCATCATTTGCTCGGGATCGTCGACCCCGACGATGATTTCACGGCAGACGACTTTGTCCGCCATGCTTCCGCTACCACCGAGGCGATAGTTAAGCGCGGCAATCTCCCCATAATCGCCGGAGGTTCCAATTCCTTTGTTAAATCTCTTATATACGAAGATGCCACATTTAAGTACAAATATGAAATTTGTTGCATATGGATCGATGTCTCTCTTCCAACCCTCTATCCAACTCTCGCTGCACGAGTTGACAAGATGGTGGAAAGAGGATCGATCCAAGAAGCACGCGAGTTCTACAAACCAAATGGAGACTACAACAATGGCGTGAGACGAGCCATTGGCGTCCCTGAGATGCACGATTTCTTCGAAAACGAGGCGCGTCTCCATGCTGATCAGAGATCCAGACTCCTAACTGATGCAATAAATAAGATCAAAATGAATACTAACATATTAAGTGATCGACAACGTCATAAGATCGTAATGTTAAAGGAGTTGCTCATGTGGCCCGTGCATCGGATGGATGCAACAGAGGTTTTCCTCAAACATGACTTGGATGTCGAGCGTGCATGGGAGGAGTGTGTTTTAGAACCCAGTGTGGACATTGTGAAGAGTTTCCTTGATAAAAATGAATGACTTTGTTGGAAGATGTATTGTTTTTTTGAAGTATTTTGTACTTTTGCATTACATGTTCGACTTTATTATGTTTTTTAAGAAAACTGAAACTTTATTGAATGGCCCCCTTCATGTTGGGACCAAACCTTATAGATAGGTTTGGGCCCCTATTTGGCAATGTTCTTCCATAATCCAGGGAAAAAAGGAACAAGAAAAAACAGGAATCCATCGGGCAGAACCCGGATAAGCATCACCAGTTCAACTTCTTGTGAAAATAAATCCTCTTCCCATGAAGGAAAACTATCTCTGGCGCAGATAAGGTTTTGGAGGCTGAAAAACAAAAAGAATGGGATGCAGCTACAAACTGTAGGTGCCAATACAATCTAGGATATTCTTTTCTGGTAGGTAAGTGTTTGAATTAAGAAAGGTCAAGTGGCCCAGTTACAAAATACAGATAAGTTCTTGGCTATACCCAGCAGATTTCCGAAATGGGCCCACTACTAAAGAAAAACATAGATCCATGCCCATAAAGGGCCTTGCGAGCCCAATTTTGGGCATGCTTCCCTGGGTTGGGCTTAAAAAGGGCCCAACTAAATTATAGAATAATCCAGGCTTTTACTGGAGATTCTAGGTTGGGCCCTAAAGGCCCGAATTGATTTCCATCCCACTCACTTGGGCTCAATTCTTTTTGGTCTAAATTGTCTCGAGAAAACAAATCTTCTCGGGCTGTACGACATGAAAGATGTCTTTATCATGTCTCTACTTGGGATAACATGTAGGCAGTGGCCGACGCGTGGATGTAGGCGAGTGGGCGATAGACCGGTGCGTGAGAGTTAGGTTTCTTCAGATCGGCCCAAAAAGAGCGACCCACCACGAATCTGTTCCACCGTTTGACGGCAAGCACAAGAGCTATTTCCCCTCCGGTCGTGGGATCTGGAAGACGCATCACCTAAGGGTCTAGTAACTGGACTGAAAGTGGTGACATTGTTCACAGCCAGAGAACAGCCGGGAGCAGGCACGTGGCAAGCACATACAAATCTTGGACGGTCAGGGTCTTGAATTTAGGCTGGTACCCTTTGGAAATTTTGGTAAATTGGGTGCAAGATCACCGTGATCTAGCGAATCAGGATGTATGCGGTACAGGAATCGTCAGAAACAGCTAGATCTGATCGTCTTCGACCCGAACATGGCATCTCGCAAAGAACGACGGGGGATACGGAGAGGCGAGGATGGTGGAATGACGCACGAAGATAGAACCATGCGGAACACAAGACCTATGGTGGAGGATAGAGGAGACCAACTAATGAACAGAACTTATAGAGAGGCGGAAACATTGCGGCCGAAGGCGGAGGGACATCGACCACTTGGGCAAAAAGCAATTTCTATTTACAGTTATAACAGCTTCTTAGAAGCTTTACAATCAAGAATCTTTATCGGGTAAGAAGTGGCTTTTTAATTCAAATACTAGAATTTTGGCTTTGTGGCAAGATTTATGTAGCTTTATGCAAACATCAGGCCAGTTATAAAATAATATGGTTCCACAACTTCGAGATGGGTCATCTATAAACTTTTGGAGTGAGAACTGGACTAGTTAAGTCCTTTTTTTGTAATTAATGTTTTATTAAGTTTTAAAGCCGAAATAAGCCTACTCCTTAACATCACAACTGTAGTGCACTCCTCAGTTCTAGACTAACTATTACATAAGAGTTCTACAAGAATGTTGTTGCCTCCAGTGTTCCTTAGCAAGTGTGCTACACGTTCATGGTCTCTCTATCGTTTGTGAAGGATAGCTTGCTGCAAAGTTGTCGGTACTTGAGCCATTCCCATATGGTAAGTCCATGGTGTGCTTGGTGGTTTGCTCTCAGCTAATGCAATAAATTGAGTTTAATCCATTTTGATGCCGTTGTTGTCTCAGCTCCTGTGTCCCAGCGAATTGCATTCCGCTCCTTCCATATATTTCCCCCATCAAAACCCGCGCATCCTAATAGGTCAAAAAGAGGTGTGATGCAGTCTCAGTGGAGAGGCTACAAGATACACATCTCAGCATAGCCAAGTCAAAAGTTATCCCCCTCCTCATGAGGTTGGCCATGGTAGGAATCCGATCCTGTAGCAATTTCCACGCGGATGTTTGTATTCTTCTAGGTACCACTTTACCCCATACTTTTGCAAGATCTGGACTCAGAATTATTCGAACCCTTGCTGATAGCATCACATGGTATGTTGAAGTTATAGTGTATGCTCGAAAGGGATCTCTCATTCACCACCATATATCATTCCCTTGTTGTGGATGATAGTTTTCTTCCACTAGACTGAGGAGCTCATTTAGCGTTTTTTGTCTCTTGTCCCCTCAGTTGACTCCTGAAAGTTAGTCTACAGTTGATCACTTCCCGACTCCTTATACTCACTTCAAAACGGATGAGTGCACCTATGTACTTAGCCTGTAAAGCTGGGGAAATTCCAGTGCTAGAATACCAACTCCTGTCCAATTATATCTCTAAAGCAAGGTCTTGTCTCCTTCTTTGATTGATAAGTTTACCTGATTGTTGAACCACTGATCCCTTGGATTTTTTCAAATATCTTACCAAATCTGCGATATATCAGTCATTGTGATTAGTTGCTACTCACTATAGTGATCAACTTCCTGGAAGTATTTTGAGCGAATGACTTGGCTCCATAAGCTTCTTGGATCCATCCTTAAGCGCCATAACCATTTGATCAATAGAGATTTATTCATTAGATGCAGATCTCGGATCCCCAGCTCTCCATCTTCCTTCCTTCTGCACATATTTTGCCAACTTACCCAGTGTATTGGTTTTCCAAGTGGTGAAGTGAGTAATAAATTACCCAATGCCCCCCTTACATTCTCCTAACTCTGCTTCCATAAAAACTGTCCTGATTTTCTTCATTGCTTTGATGACTTTCTTTAGAGCTTGATAGATGGATAAGTAATATATTGGAAGACTTGCTAGAATTGATTTCAGAAGGGTAATATTCCCTACCAAGAATAAGAATTTACTGATCCAAGAATTCACTTTTTGCTTGATGACTTAGTAACTACATCCCACATTTTAGTCATTCTCGGATTGGCCCGTATAGGTAATCCAAAGTATAAGAATGGTAGCCTTGTTGTTTCGCATTGCAACGTGCTGGCATACCTTCCAAGCAGATCCCAGATGATGTTGAAACCAAAGATCCTACTTTTTGAAAATTTTATTAACAATCGAGAGACCAACTCAAATAGCTTGAGAATTGCCTTCATTACTAAGACATTTTCTTTCTTCCCCTTTGCAAACAGCAGAGTATCATCTACATACTGAAGGTATGAGATTGTAATTTGGACACACCTTATACCAGTTAGCCCCCCCAGCTCCCCAGCTACGATGAGGAATAGAAAGGGGATAAAGGATCCCCTTGTCTAATACCTCTTTTAATTTTGAATTCTCCCAAGTTGTTGCCATTCACCAAGACTGTTGTATGCGCAGTAGTCACACACTGTGATCTACTTCATCTAGAGATTGCAGAAACCAAAACTCCTCATCATAGCTAATAAATAAGACCAATTCACCGAGTCAAAAGTCTTAGAAAAATCAGCTTTAAGGAGTACCCCTTTCCTCTTGGACTTCTTGACTGAGTGGATCAAGTTTTTTGTACTAGTACTCCGTCCAAGATATTCCTTCCTTTGATGAATGTAGTCTGTCTACTAGATATCAACTTAGTGAGTACCTGCTTATGTCTATTGGATAGGAATTTGGCTAATACTTTGTAGCCACTATTGACTAAAGAGATAGGTCTGTATTGCTCAATCTTCACAGGACTTCTTGTTTTAGGGACTAGAGTTATGAATGTTGATGTCATTCCATTGGATAGTCATCCCCTCTCTATGGAATTCTTGGATTAAAGAGTTGAAGTCATCCTTAAGTGTAGACCAATGCCGCTGTATGGAGAAAAAAATAATGCCATCAGGACCAAGGCTGTATGAGGTTGAACAGCTCCACACGATTTTCTGGATCTCTGCCTCTATGAATTCAGATGTTAAGAAATCGTTGTCTTCTGCAAATAGTTGTTCTATCCCTGGAACATTTAGAGTAGGGCGATCCCATTCTTCTTTGCCAAAGTGTGCTGAGAAGTAGTTCTAAATTCTACCTTTTACTTCCTGCACTTCCTTTGTCCATGTTCCATTGATGTTCATGCCTCTGATACCATTAGCTCTAGTATTGCTGCGTACTTTATCATGAAAGTATGCCGTGTTGGAGTCGCCATCACACACTAAGAATTTACTGATACATTTAGCTCTAGACTTCTAATACATGATAGTTTGCTTGCTACGAAGTGTGTGCTGAAGTTGACTCCAGAACTCAGTCCTGCTATTTTTTCATAGTGTGTGAGGTTTTTAAGTTCCATTTGTTCATCAAGTACCAGCAGTTGAACCCACAAGTTTTCTGCTTTAGCATCAACTAGTCCAAAAACATCTTTGTTCCATTTAGCCAAAATCCTACGCAGCCTGCTTAGTTTCTCATGCAAAATATAACTACCACGACCAGAGACGACCATTAAACTCCATTCTCTCTTTACTAAGTCTATGAAGTCCTCCACTATTTTCTTGTTTTTGGTTTCCCATATCATCCACATGAATGCCGCCAAGATTGCGATCCAGCTTTTTCACACCTCCGATGGTTTTTCCGAATGATACTAAAATTAATAATAATGTTGGAGTTGGGTGTCATGGAAAGACTTTGGGTGATAAGGAACAAGGAGGGGTTGGGCATCACTGAGCTTAAGGCACATAACGAGGCAATGTTTGGGAAATGGTTTTTGGGGCTGAAAAAACAAAAAGAATGGGATGTGGCTGCAAATTGTAGGTGTAAATACAATCTAGAATCTTTATCGGGTAATGAGTGGCTTTTTAATGCAAATGCTAGGATTTCGGCTTTGTAGCAGGATTTTTGTGGCTTTATGCAAATAACAGGCCGATTATTAAATAATATGGTTTCCCAGCTTGGACATGGAACATATATAAACTTATGGAGTGAGAACTGGACTCGTTAAGTCTTTTTTATTTTTTGTGATCAAAGTTTTATTAAGTTTTAAGGCCAAAATAAGCCTACTCCTTAACATTACAACTGCAATGCACTCCTTGATTCTAGACTAACAATTATATAAGAGTTCTACCAAAATATTGTCGCCTCCTGTGTTCCTTAGCACGTGCGCTACACGTTCATGACTTCTCTATCGTTTGTGAAGGTCAACTTGCTGCAAAGTTGTGGGTACCAGAGCAATTTCCCTATGGTAAGTCCACGGTGTGCTTCGTGGTTTGCACTCAGCCAGCGCCATAAATTGAGTTGGATCCATTCTGATGCTGTTGTTGTCTCAATTCCTATGTCCCAGTGAATTGCATTCTACTTCTTCCATATACACCAGACGACCGCTTGCCACAGGCTTTTCCACAAGTCTATGCCGCTCTTCCCCTACACAAGTCCTATGTGGTTTAAGTAATGTACTGCAAGTCTCTGTGGCTGATGTATACAAGGCCAGATTTCCCCCAACAGTACCCACGCATCCTGACAGGTCAAGAATAGGTGTGATGCAGTCTCAGCGGAGAGGTTACAAGATATACATCTCTGCATAGCCAAGTCAAAAGTTACCCCCTCCTCATGAGGTTAGCCATGGTGGGAATCCGATCCTGTAGCAATTTCCACGCGGAAGTTTATATTCTTTTAGGTACCACTTTACCCCATACTTTTGTAAGATTTGGACTCAGAACTATTCAAACCCTTACTGATAGCATCCCATGGTATGTCGAAGTTATGGTGTATGCTCCAAAAGGATCCCCTGTCCACCACCATATATCTTTCCCTTGTTGCGGATGATACATGTCTTCCACTAGCCTTAGGAGCTCATTTAGGTTTTTTGTCTCTCGTTCCCTCAACCGCCTCATGAAAGTTAGCATATAGTTGATCACTTCCCGACTCCTTATACTCACTTCAAAACGGACGAGTGCATCTATGTACTTAGCCTGTAAAGCTGGGGAAATTCCAGTGCTAGAATACCAACTCCTGTCCAATTATATCTCTAAAGCAAGGTCTTGTCTCCTTCTTTGATTGATAAGTTTACCTGTTTGTTGAACTACTGATCCCTTGCATTTTTTTCAGATATCTTACCAGATCTGTGATATATCAGTCATTGTGATTAGCTGCCACTCACTATAGTGATCAACCTCTTGGAAGTATTTTGAGCAAATGACTTGGCTACATAAGTTCCTTGGATCCGTCCTTAAGCGTCATAACCATTTGTTCAATAGAGCTTTATTCATTAGATGCAGATCTCGGATCCCCAGCTCTCCATCTTCGTTCCTTCTGCACATATTTTGCCAACTTGCCCAGTGTATTGGTTTTCAAGTGGTGAAGTGAGTAATAAATTACCCAATGCCCCCTTACATTGTTCTGACTTTGCTTCCATAAAAACTTTATCATGATTTTCTTCATTGCTTTGATGACTTTCTTTAGAGCCTGATACATGGATAAGTAATATATTGGAAGACTTGCTAGAATTGATTTTATAAGGGTAATCTTCCCTGCCAAAGATAAGAAATTACTGCTCCAAGAATTTACTTTTTTCTTGATGACTTAATAATTACATCCCACATTTTAGCCATTTTCGGATTGTCCCGTATAGGTAATCTAAATTATAAGAATGGTAGCCTTGCTATTTTGCATTGCAACGTGCTAGCATACCTTCCAAGAAGATCCGAGATGATGTTCAAACCAAAGATCTTGCTCTTTGAAAAGTTTATTAACAATCCAGAGACCAACTCAAATAGCCTGAGAATTGCCTTCATTACTAAGATATTTTCTTTCTTCCCCTCTGCGATTAGCAGAGTATCATCTGCATGCTGAAGGTATGAGATTGCCATTTGGCCACACCTTATACCAGTTAGCCTCCCCAGCTCCCCAACCCCGGACAACATCAGATTTAACCCCCAGCTACAATGAGGAATAGAAAGGGGATAAAGGATCCCCTTGTCTAATACCTCTATTAATTTTGAATTCTCCCAAGTTGTTGCCATTCACCAAGACTGTTTTATGCGCTGTAGTCACACACTGTGATCCACTTCAACTAGAGATTTCAGAAACCAAAACTCCTCATCATAGCTAATAAATAAGACCAATTCACCGAGTCAAAAGTCTTAGAAAAATCAGCTTTAAGGAGTACCCCTTTCCTCTTGGACATCTTGACTGAGTGGATTAGGTTTGTTGCTACTAGTACTTCGTCCAAGATATTCCTTCCTTTGATGAAATGTAGTATGTCTACTAGATATCAGCTTAGAGAGTACCTGCTTAAGTCTATTGGACAGGAATTTGGCTAATACTTTGTAGCCACTATTGACTAAAGAGATAGGTTTGTTTTGCTCAATCTTCATAGGACTTCTTATTTTAGGGACTAGAGTTATGAATGTTGACATCATTCCCTTGGATAGTCATCCCCTCACTATGGAATTCTTGGATGAAAGAAATGAAGTCATCGTTAAGTGTAGATCAATTCCGCTGTATGAAGAAAAAATTAATGCCATCAGGACCAAGAATCGTTGAGGTTGAATAGCTCCATACGATTTTCTGGATCTCTGCCTCTATGAATTTAGATGTTAAGAAATCATTGCCTGCTGCAAATAGTTTCTCTATCCCTGGAACATTTAGATTAGGGCGATCCCATTCTTCTTTGCCAAAGTGTGCAGAGAAGTAGTTCTGAATTCTACCTTTTACTTCCAGCACTTCCTCTGTCCATGTTCCATTGATGTTCATGCCTCTGATACCATTAGCTCTCGTATTGCTGCGTACTTTATCATGAAAGTATGCAGTGTTGGAGTCGTCATCTCTGATCCATTTAGCTCTAGACTTCTAATACATGATAGTTTGCTTGCTACGAACTGTGTGCTACAGTTGACTCCAGAACTCAGTCCTGCTATTTTTTCATAGTGTGTGAGGTTTGTAAGTTCCACTTGTTCATCAAGTACCAGCAGTTGAACCCACAAGTTTTCTGCTTTAGCATCAACTTGTCCAAAAACATCTTTGTTCCATTGTGCCAAAATCCTAGGCAGCCTGCTCGATTTCTCATGCAAAATATAACTGCCACAACCAGAGACGACCATTGAACCCCATTCTCTCTTCACTAAGTCTATGAAGTCCTCCACTGTTTTCCTGTTTCTGGTTTCCCATATCATCCACATCAATGCCGCCAAGATTGCGATCCAGCTTTTTCACACCTCCGATGATTTTTCGAAGGATACTAAAATTAATAATAATGTTGGAGTTGGGTGTCAGGGAAAGACTTGGGTGATAAGGAACAAGGGGTTTGGGCATCACTGATCTTAAGGCACATAACGAGGCAATGTTTGGGAAATGGTTCTGAAGGCTGAAAAAACAAAGCGAATGGGATGTACCTGCAAACATTAGGTGCCAATACAATCTAGAATCTTTATTGGGTAATGAGTGGCTTTTTAATGCAAATGCTAGGATTTCGGCTTTGCAGCAGGATTTCTGTGGCTTTATGCAAACAACAGGCCGGTTATTAAATAATATGGTTCCCCAGCTTGGAGATGGAACATATATAAACTTCTGGAGTGAGAATTGGATTGGTCAAGTCTTCTTTATATTTGGTAATCAAAGTTTTATTAAATTTAAGGCCAAAATAAGCCTACTCCTTAACATCACAACTGCAGTGAACTCCTCGATTCTAGACTAACAACTATATAAGAGTTCTACCACAATGTTGTCGCCTCCTGTGTTCCTTAGCATGTGCGCTACATGTTCAAGACCTCTCTATTGTTTGTGAAGGTCAGCTTGCTGCAAAGTTGTGGTACCAGAGCCATTTCTCAATGGTAAGTCCACGGTGTGCTTCGTGCCATAAATTGAGTTTGATCCATTCTAATACCGTTGTTGTCTCAGTTCCAATGTTCCAGCGAATTGCATTCCGCTCCTTCCCATGCACGAGTCCTATATGGTTTAAGTAATGTACTGCAAGTCTCTGTACTTGATGTATACAAGGACAAAACAAGTATATATTCCTCCAACAATACCCATGCATTCTGACAGGTCAAGAAGGGTGTGATGCAGTCTCAGTGGAGAGGCTACAAGATACACATCTTTGCATTGCCAAGTCAAAAGTTACCCCCCTCCTGATGCAATAAATAAGATCAAAATGAATACTAACATATTAAATGATTGACAGCGTCAGTAGATCGTATTGTTAAAGGAGTTGCTCATGTGGCCCGTGCATCGAATGGATGCCACAGAGGTTTTCCTCAAACATGACTTGGATGTCGAGCGTGCATGGGAGGAGTGTGTTTTAGAACCCAGTGTGGACAT
>JAOWBN010174081.1:0-18167 GCA_028565015.1 Pinguicula moranensis
CTTAAACGATAATTATTTTTAGAATAGAGGTGCCTCGGAGGGTCCGGAATTTTTCGGACCCGCCATGCCGGAGCCCCGCCGCTGTGCCGGAATTGAGGTACTTTTTTTTAGAAGGAAAAAAAAGCATGTCAGGAGGTGCTTATTTTTTAGAAGGTTTACCTTCATAAAATAAGAATAAGTAGTAGAAGGTTGGCTGCGAAAAACACTCATTTTTAAAAAAAAAGGTGCTTATAAGCCAATTATAATTTTAAGAAGGCTGCGCAAAACAGACCCTAAGTCACATAATCACCAAAGAACAAGTTGTCGACGTGTTGACTAAGTGTCTTAGTTCTCTAGATCTTGAGCTACTTTGTAACAAGATGAACTTAGTTGATATATTTCACCCATCTTGAGGGGAGTGTTGGAAGACAAGTCGCAGACAAGGCGAAAACACAAAGCAAAGTTGACACGCGGGAGAACATTTATTGCTTGCTTTGTTTTCCTCATTTAGTACACGTTTTCTTTGTAATCGTTCTCTATATAAAGAGAACTCGGTGTGAGACAATAAATTGTGTGAAGAAGTTTAACAAGTATTTCTTGTTTCTCTCCATTTTAGCGTTTTACAATTATATGCAAGATTAGGAACAAATTAAGTGTTAAATAAGGTGAGAGTAGATGAAAGTATGACAGTGCCAGCTCCTGTTATAGGAGATATATCAACACTTGCATTGAGTATATTTGTGTGACGAGGAGTGCTCAGTTCATCAAAATCGTTATGGTCATACGTCATATGGTTAGTTGCGCCCGAATCAAGGGTCCATGAATTCATCGAATCCTTGGAGATCGAGTTAAAAAATGTATATATGAAGGATAGTGAGTTGAAGAGGTTGTACCCACCGTCAGAAGGGAATAGACATTCCGTGCTGAAGCCATTTTAGCACTAGATTATGTCACTTCAGAGGTCATGACAGCAGTAGCTCCTTGGCCATTCACTCTCCAACCCTTCAGATATCCTTTAATCTGGAAGCAGTTTTCAATTGTGTGGCATCTCTTCCCATATTTGGTGCAAAACCAGCAACTCCTTGGCTGCATCTTGGGCTTTCTTATCACTAAAATAATCAGATCGCCCCCAATTTTTTTTTATCATCTTCAATGTACAGATTTTGAAATGCCAGAACTACTCCATAAATTTCATCTCCTTGCTCATCTTCCTTCTTCATAACTAGCTTACGAGTAGCTTCCCGTCGAACATACGGATATGCCTGCTCGAAGGATAGAAATGGGTTCATCTTCAAGATATCGCCTCCCATATTATCTAGATGATCGTCGGGATCATTGAGAAAGGTATAAACTCGTTCTTCCTCGACTAAATCTTTGTACTTTTTGATATCCACGTCACTAGAGCACTGTGGATTATACTTTTGATTTATCAAAATGTTTATTTAGATGGATTTGATATGTGCTTAAATTAGATATTTGATACAAAGTAGTGTACATGAATAAGGTTTTATTGGCAATTAGTTGTGCTATTATGTATTTGATCCTTATATAATTCAACAGTGCAGTCTGCTTGGCTTCCCCCTGATTGTTGTTGCTTCTTCACGAAGATGACATTCCTCTTATTCACTTCGATTGACTTATTTGTCTGTGAATCATGAATTTTATAAACTGAAGTGACTGCTTACTGTTTATGATTCTATTTGTGCGCTTATTGACCTGCTCTTCTGAAGCACAAAGAGCTTAAGAAACTACGTAGAAGTTTATCCTGACGATAGGAATAGCCAGATAGACAGGGAGTAATTCTATTTTGATTTGCTTTCTATCAATTTGACTTTCAAAACTGAACAAATTAATATGATGCTTCTAAATCGCCTCAGAAAGCTAAGAAATTAATTTAATGGAACGGTTTAATTTTTTAATGACAAAAACATTGTTACAGTCTAATCAAGAGAGGTTCAACCTAGTGGTCATGGCCTAGTGGTTGTAGGGATGTCCATCTCCTCCTAGGTGCAAGGTTTAAACTCTTGGTACTTCACCTGTCACCAAAAAAAAATCAATAGAAATTCAAAATGCAAGTATAGTACAATTTTCAAATCAAAGAACTCTAAAAACTGAAAGAAGAAAGTGAAAATCAATGTTCACCTATCCCTTTGTCTCGTTATACCTTTCTTGAGGACATGATACTTGTTTCATGAGCTCTAGTCTCTACAATCTATTCATGCTTATTGATCTTCATTTGTTGTCGTTCAGGTTCGGAATTATGGCCCTCTTCCATCAATCAACAACAGCATCAAGGTATTAGTTTTCAGAGAATACTTAGCATAGGAACTTAAAAACCATGATATCTGTTGTGCATGGTCCAGTGTACACCTCTTGTAGAGGATTATTCATACAAGTGCTTTGACATGTAAAGAGATTGTTTTTTTTGCTTATATCTTTTACTTGTAGATGGAGGTCGGAATCGAGGACTGCCTTCATATTGAATTTGAATACAACAAGAGCAAGTATGTCAGTGCCTCTTTTTGGTATTCAACGCTTATTTATATACCTCAATTTGGGTCAGAGTAAAATGTATATTTTCTTCCTACTTCAGTAGCCGTCTTTTCTACTGCCAAATATTATCAGTGCCTCTTTTTGGTATTCAACACTCTCAAGTATCTGAAAATGTGATCTTAACTGAACAGTCCTCATCTTAGAGATCACCTTCTTCCGTGTATATTGAAGTTTCAGATGGTGCCTTGTTGAATGAATTTTAAAATCACAGGTATCATTTGAAAGATGTCATCGTTGGCAAAATATATTTTCTCCTAGTGAGGATCAAGATAAAGAACATGGATCTTGAGATTCGTCGTAGAGAATCTACAGGATCAGGTACCAGCACACATGTGGAGACTGAGACACTTGCAAAATTTGAACTGATGGATGGTGCTCCTGTCAGAGGTAATCTAGCTACTATACATGGTTTGAAATTGTATTTTCACTGCTTGCAGACGCATTCATGCTTCTTTTCCTTCTTCATTCACTTCTTATTGGCACCGGAGGCTTCCCGTTTCCTTCTTCTGTTCATTGTTTTTGTTAAAACCTTGTTTTCTTTTACTCCGTCTAACAGAATCAAGTGTGTTCCTACCAAGTCCACTTCTGACTACTGAACAAACTTCTGATGATGATACAGTGGGCGAGTATTATGATTTTAATGTATTGTCACTTCCTCTGACAGGTGAATCTATACCACTCCGATTGTTTTTAAGCCCGTACGAACTAACTCCAACATACCGGAACACAAACAACAAATTCAGTGTCAAATACTTCTTGAACCTCGTACTTGTTGATGAAGAGGACCGCCGCTATTTCAAGCAGCAGGAGATAATAATGTACCGACTTGCAGAATCATCAGGACAGGTTGAAGCATCTTAGTTGATCTTTACTACTTAGATCCAAAGACTCAGTTTCCTGTAAAGAAGAAGACCAACTTTGTTGGATGCGCTTATCAGTTAGTTCAAGATGAATGAATGATTGTATAGTGTGTGGTGTACGTTGCTGTCTAGAATCCCTGTTGGATGATTTGGGTTGTGAATTCTTGAGAAATAAAACTTACTGGAGAAACTTTTCATTGATTCCCCTTGAGCAGGGTACGAAGGAGGGTACTGGTAAGGTAAACGGTCGTATTGGGCTGACCTGACCCGTAGTCACTATCGACTGGCACGACCAATTTATTAATGGTGCCATGCTATGCTGCTGGCCTCCACGTCTAGATTGCTCGTACGGCATAGTTTATTTTTTAAATATTTTTTTTTATTTTTCAATTACTTTTAATTTTTAAATTATTTGTTTAATATTAAAAAGTTAAAAAAATGTACCATTGTACCGAGTTGCCCATGCTTCGCCTATCATGCCAACACAACCCGGTCATCCACATGCCTACCTTTGAGAAAGGGGATAGACATTATTTGTGACATAATGTGTGACATTATTTTTTTAAAAGTCTATGTTTAGGATTCGTAGGATTTAGAGTTTGAAGTTTAGGATTTAGATTTATAGATGTTTAGGTATTAGGATTTATATTTTTGAATTTAGGGCTTAGGGTTTATGATTTTTTTAGGGTTTATAACCCTAAACCCTAAAACTTAAAAAATCTAAACCCTAAGATTCATAAACCCTAAGCCCTAAATTCAAAAATATAAATCCTACAATCTAAATATTTAAAAATCTAAACCCTAAACTCTACGAACCCTAAATATAGATTTTTGAGAAAACAGTGTTACAAATCTTGTTATAAATAATGTCAACGGATATATGGGGAAGGATCCGTTGACATTATATGGGGAATGATCCGTTGACATTATTTGTGACACAATTTGTTACGTTATTTTTCTCAAAAGACTATGTTTAGGGTTTAGTGTTTAAATTTTTATAGATCTTAGGGTTTATGGGTTTAGAGTTTTTAAATTTTAGGGTTTAGCATTATAAATCCTAAAAAACCCTAAACCCTAAGCTCTAAATCAAAAAATATAAATTCTAAGACTTAAATATCTAAAAATTTAAACCTTTAATTCCAAACCTTAAACCCTACGGACCCTAAACATAGACTTTTAAGAAAACTATATCACAAATTATGTCAACGGAACCGTCCCTATATATAGAGAGGATCCCTGGCCACTATCTTTTACACTAGTTTTTACACTGAATCACAACCCTATAATTTCAGCAACATAAACGGCCAGGATTAATTCTTATTAATGACATTGGCGAAAGAGAAAACCCTTTTCTGTGTTTCGTCTCTCAGTTTGATGTTCAAAACCGTCACCGAATCCGAGATCATCGAATGGCCCAATGCTCAGGTACATGTCTACCAACAATAACTCACCCTCTGAATCCACTAGGAGCTTTTTATTGCCACCGACAACAACTCTACCGGTGTGATCCACCGCATAAAATTTCCCCTGTAGAAGAATGTCATCATGGTAAGGCAGCGACGAAAAATCATTGATGATATTCCATTTATCATTGCCGGATTTATAGACCACCAGATTTTCGGATACATGAATTGTCAAAAGCATAAATACGTCGTTCAGATGATCTCGAATTCGGCGATGGTTTTGAACATCAAACTGAGAGACGGATATATATATATATATATATATATATATATATATATATAGGGGAGGGATCCCCTCACACAATTTTTAATACAAATTCCTTAAAAATCCACTTTTAGGGTATTTTGGATTGACAATTTAGGGTTTAAAGTTGAAAAACTAAATCCAAAATCCGAAAAACTAAAACCTTAAACTCTAAACTCTAAATACCTTAAACCCTAACTCTAAACCCTAAAAATCTTTAAAAAAAACTAAAAATGTTAAAATCTAAATCCTAAACTCTAAATTCTAAACCCTAAATCCCTAAAATCTAAATATATAAACCCTAAATCCTAAATTGTCAACCCTAAATACCCTAAAAGTTGACTTTTAAGGAATTTGTGTTAAAAACTGTGTGAGGGGATCCTTCTATATTCTTAGCCCTCCTCCTAATCCATTTTGTTACAACATGACAACCAATTGTATGTATCAATTAATTCTTTGACAGGACCCAAGCACGTCGATGTTTGAACAATTGGGAATAAATCTATAATCTCAAACCCTAAATCTCTAATAATAAGTCGCTCAAGCCATTTATCTAGGGCTGTCTAGTGATATTACCGGTAGCGGTTAGCCCTCATCCGCTACCGCTATTTTGGCGGATTACGAAATGCCATTCGTTATCGCTTCCGCTTACCGCTACCGTTACTTCAACTACGATAGCGGTAGCGATAGCGGAATCCACTACTACCGCTATCGTTAAAATAAATTAAAACTATTTTTATTTCACAGTTAGGTGTTAGCAGATGTTTGGTCCTGTGGAGTCCCCCTGTATGCAATGCTAGTGGTTGCTCAATACAAAATGTGATGCTAGTGATATTTCTATTTCAGAATTTCTTCAAAAATTACTGATATTTCGCGACTGAGAAGTTTGTTTGGAAATTGAGATGAGAAAGTGAATTAGTGAAGTCAAACTTCAAAGTGAGATTGGAATGGAAATTATGGAAGTTTGAAAACTGAAAGTGAAACTTTGAAAACGCGTGAAACTATTTCACTTTGAAACTGATAATTGAAAAATGTGAAATCTGATCTGATTATCTGAACTGAAGGATGAAAATTTTATTTATTTTTTATTTATTTTTTTATTTAATTAAATAAAAGCGATAGTAACGGTATCCGCTAGGCCTGGGCAGCGGAGCGGGCGGAACCGGAATCGCCCGTTCCGTGTTCTGCCCGCAAAGGTTGCGGAACCAATTTTTCGGTTCTGCATCCGCCTGCAATGAATAGTGTTCCGCATCCGCCCGCTCCGCGTAATTTTGCGGGCGGATGTGAAACCCGCAAATTCCACATAATTTCGTGGATAGGTGGATGCAGAATTTGCGGATTCCGTGAAATTACGCGAATGCGGAATCCGCGGATTTCGCATAAGTATATATACCTATAAAAATAAATAAATAAATAAATAAAAATTGCGGGCAGGCGGATGCGGAACTCTGCGGAATCTGCCCGCATATATTTTGTAGTTAAATAAAAAAATATATAAAAAAAATTTTATGCGGGCGGATGCGGATACCGCAAAGCAAAAATCTGCATTCCACATACCGCCCGCATAACTTTGCGGAATACACTTTTTCATCCGCATCCGCACCGCATTCCGCGTGAACGCGGAATTGACGGATGCGGATGCGGGCGAACGCGGGCGGGCGCGGAATGCGACTAGTATCCGCTACTATCGCTCGCTACCGCTAATATAGCAATTTTGATTTTGGTATCCGATACCTCTATAGCGTTACCGCCAGTATAACAGTAGCGGTAGCGATTTTTTGCCATTACCGCTAACGGCTAGACAGCCCTACCAGTGTTATAAAAATAGTATACTTTTAATCATAAAATAAAGGTTATGGGGGTTATTTTAAAAATTATAAAAAAAAACAAAAAAAACAAAACAATTAATAGTATTCAATTTGCGATGTCTACATGTAGAGATAATCAATATGAGTTACTTATTTAATGAATATTAATTGTATCAAAAATAGATTCCCTACCCTAAATTCATTAATCTCCCCAAAGTCTAGGAACCCCAACCTGGTAAAGTAAAATGATAACTACCACTGAATCCAACGGCTGCAATTTATTCCAATGCCGGAGCTACACTTGCAAACCTGGCTCAACAGGTTAACCACCGACACAAATCGGACCGACAAGAATGCGACGCGTGTCACGATTGCAGATGGAGACTCACGATTAACAAAAATCCAGCCACTCTCACTATCAAACAGAACACATACATACGCACTCTGCTACGTGTATAAATGGCTAATATATAAACAACTGCAATGAGATACGAAAATATCCGAAGGAAGATCTCGACTTCCTGAGTCTCTCTCTCTCTCATCTGCCGGTTTTTCCAGGTGGAAGGGAACGATTCAGTGTTACTGTCGGGCGAAAATGGAGGTGCTTTACTATGTTCTGTTTGCGGCGTTGGCTGCGGTGGTGGCAGCGCTGGAGATGAGTAAGAGCAACAAAGATCGGATCAACACTTCGGGGCCATTCAACACCTTCAAGAACAATTACTTGCTCGTTTACTCTCTTATGATGGGTAGGTAAAATATTTTAGGGGGTTGGCTTGGATCTAACTCGATGCTGATCGATTTCGGAATCCCTGGCACTTTGAGTGATCTAGTTAGTTTGATTTGTGATTGTGTGAAATGGAAATGGCGTTTTGTTGCTTGATTTTTGCGGGAAATTGGAGGGACAAATTATGTTTGGTTGCTTGGGTATGAGGAATATTTGTTAGTCTTGGGTAGATCACAGATCCAGGCGCAATGAACCATGTTAATTTTGATTTTTGGTATGTTGCATGTATTGACGTCTGACCGGGCTTGAAAGTGTGTGGATTTACGTGGTCTGAGTTGAATTGAGTTTTTTTTTGTATATGAAGCTACGGATGCTTCTCGAATGGATTGATTTTGTGGGATGATTGCTTTTGCTTTAAAAGGTGTTTAGATTTTAATGGTTCTTTTCTTTTTGTCTGTTGTTTTGATTCTACATTCCACTGTGTGCTTTGTGCATTTCAAAACCTTCATTAAATGAAATTCGTGAAGAGGAAGGAAAATCCTCAGGCTGCTGTTTCTGGTCTGCATTAATTGTATAATCCACTATGTTCTGTTCAGCCATTAGGACTCTTGTCTCTTACTGTATATTATCTACTGCTTTCATACCCCAGGAATCCTATGACCCATTTTTCTTGATTCTCTGTCATTGAAAGAACAGCAATTTGATTTTTTTTTTCAGGTTGGCCTCGTTTTTTTTTCGATAAGAAGGTTGGCCTCATTTACATGTCTCCTTTTCCATTTCCTTTTCCTTTTTCATTTCCCCTAGTCTTTTTAATGCAAATTCCTTAAATGTTTGAATGCCATAAAAGTCTAGTATGATAATAAATTTTACGTAGTTGTACCATACTCTGTTTGTACTCAAGTAAAAAGCACCAAACAGTGTAGATCCGGAACTTTTTCTAGTTGCTCTTCTTTCAAAAACACCAGTATTCCCCACTTCGGCTGAGCATTTGTCCTTTTGTCTATTTAGTCACCGTATATATATACAATTTCCTTCAGCTGATAGCTTCTTTCTATGTTGCAAAACAGCTGGTGACTGGCTGCAAGGTCCTTATGTTTACTACCTTTACAGTACTTACGGATTTGGAAAAGGTGAAATCGGGCAGCTTTTTATTGCCGGCTTTGGATCTTCCATGTTGTTTGGAACCATTGTTGGATCTCTAGCTGATAAACAGTGAGATGTTCTACTCAAATAACTCACATTTAGTCTTCAGCTTCATAAATGGTCTTATTTGATTTAAGTAATGAAATTGCAGGGGGCGGAAGAGGGCATGTGTCACTTACTGCATTACTTATATACTAAGTTGCTTTACGAAGCATTCTCCACATTACAGAGTTCTAATGGTTGGGCGCATTTTGGGTGGTATTGCAACATCTCTGTTATTTTCTGCGTTTGAGTCGTGGCTTGTGGCAGAACACTTCAAGGTTTGTTGCTCTTACATATTATGGCAAATGCTTCTCTAATTAGGGAATCTGGTATTAGTATGAGTACCTACTTGTATCGTACCTCATTAGTGATGACTCCATTCATTTTGATCAGCATTTTATTTGTCATGGAGTTGTGATATCCTGCACTAATCTGTTTCCCTATCACTTATCTGGTTTGCACTAACATAGTTGTACAAGCTGTATCTGTCTTGCTTTTAGTGCACTTATTTCAAACTAGTCAAGCTGTTGTTGTTTCTGGTTGGGTGCAATCGCAGCATTAAAATTTGTTTAACCTATGGAATCTGAAGATGTTTTTTGAGTGAAACCTTATTTTTGACTTGTTTGCAGAGAGGCTTTGATCCGCAGTGGCTCTCAGTAACTTTCTCCAAGGCAATATTCCTCGGAAATGGTCTTGTTGCCATTCTATCAGGGTTGTTTGGAAATCTGCTTGTTGATTCATTGAATCTTGGGCCAGTATCACCTTTTGATGCTGCTTCCATATTTCTGGCTATCGGGATGGCTATAATACTAGGATCTTGGACAGAGAACTATGGTGATGCTTCAGAGAGCAAGGACTTACTCACTCAATTCAAGGGGGCAGCTGTAGCAATTGCTTCAGGTACTTGTATTATTAGTAAAGACAAGATTTGTGACGTGGACAACTGCAGCATTATATAATAGATATTTCGTTAAGATGTTTAGACAGTCACTGCAACTCTAAAGGATTTGAGCCTAGAGAAGTACACAAAATGCAATTCTTGAGATAATCTTATGTAGTTCAGTTGATGTTTCTAATTCCACTAAGGCATCATGTTTTCTTTGTTTAACTTGACATCCTTTTTCACTTTCAGATGAGAAGATTGCATTGCTCGGTGCTATACAGTCCTTGTTTGAAGGTTCTATGTACACATTTGTGTTCCTTTGGACGCCTGCTCTCAGTCCAAATGATGAAGAGATTCCCCATGGCTTTATTTTTGCAACTTTTATGCTGGCGTCAATGTTGGGAAGCTCTATTGCATCTCGCTTGTTGGCCCGCAACACAATTAAAGTGGAGAGCTACATGCAGATTGTGTTTGTTATTTCTTCCGCCTCTCTCCTGCTTCCTATATTGACAAATGTATGTCCTCGGCCCTTTTTCGTTCCTCCTGATTTTATTGATTTGAACTGCGTCTGATGTGTAACTGCCTGTGACAGTTCTTGGTACCTACCACAAGTATGAAAGGAGGAGGAATCTCATTCTCAGGCTGGCTACAGATTCTTGGCTTCTGTACTTTTGAGGCTTGTGTTGGAATTTTCTGGCCGTCCATTATGAAAATGAGATCCCAATACATTCCTGAGGAGGCTAGAAGCACCATCATGAACTTCTTCCGTATCCCACTAAATATTTTTGTCTGCATCGTGCTTTACAATGTACGTCAACTTGATTCTGACTCTTTCTTGTTAGTATGTTACTCATGGTTTATCTGGAAATGGCTATTTGGAGCATCCTTATCTTTGTTCATCTACTTGTTAGTAACTTACAATTTGCATATATCTTCTGATATCTTGATCTTAATACTCTTCTGTTCGGAAATGTTTGTAGGTTAATGCATTCCCCATCACAGTTATGTTCGGTATGTGCTCAATCTTCCTCTTTACAGCCTCCATTCTTCAGAGACGCCTATCAGCAATTGGAGAAAAACCAAGTTAGTCATATGTTTCTTTCTTGTACTTTTCCTGCACTTCGCCATAATTTTTCTTCTCATTTTCCTTTCTGCTTTTTCGTGCAGAGGCAGAAGACTGGACCACGTTGAAGGATAGAAATGGCGAGGATGAAGGATTAGTTGATGCCTGATTGATAGAGGTTATTATTATTATTATTAGCATTTCTCCAGGAAATACCGAGTATGAAGCATGGATTGATACCCAAGAATCGCATCATCTCCTTTACTTCTTCACAATACGTACTGCTTTAGTTCATTTTGTATTCCTAAGCTGAGCTCATTCCAGAGCCCTAGTTTTGTATTCTACCGTTATTCTTTTAACTAGTTGTTGTGACTCGTGAATTGCAATGCATTCAACATTGTACACACATTTCCATTGATTTGCATATGTTGGAATTAAAGAGAGAGTACTTCATTCCAATAAAATCATTTGAACAAGACTGGTTGCAGTGTATCAAGTGTTTGAGGAAGCTGATACTGAACTTAAACTATCATCACAACGAATTCTTGTTGAATCAATCTCCAGGAGAAAGCACGAGGGGGCATTACAACGGATGATCGCACTGGGGAGCTCAAGAAATACAAGAATTTTGGCCAGATACCAATAGTGAATCCCACTCAGGTGAACAGAAGTAATGCACAGAAACACTTGCGTAAATATATGTGCTACGTGAATAGCCATCTTTGTCCTCCAAGCTATGAATTAGCCATGTATCCAGAGAACTTAACTGCATAGTCTTAATGTACTTTTCGTTTTGTCTTTTACAAGAGATCCGGACGGAGGAAATCATTGGGCGTGGTACTGAGAGGGATAACTTATATTACGTGGACGAAGTGGCTTAACAGGGAACCGTTGGGTTGGCTCGCGGAAAGGTTGACCGACAGCTCAGACTATGTCATTAACGGTTGGGACATCCATCCCTAGGGTATCTTCAATTGCTATTTCCTAAATTATGTCGAAATAAATCTAGCCTTACATGCGAAACATGTATTTTGGCTAAAAGTCATACACTCTTTTTTCAGTACTGATACACGTGCCCCTCATGCATTTCATATTATTCACTCTGATGTGTGGGGTTCATCCCCGAATTGGAGTCATAATACGTTCCGATACTTTCTCTTATTTATTAATGATTTTTCCCGTATGGCTTGGGTGTATTTTCTTAAAAACAAGTATGAGGTTCCACAAAAATTCCAAGATTTCTATCATATGATCTCTGCCCAGTTTCAAAAAAATATTCAAATTCTTCGATCTGACAATGGGGGAAATTTGTCAACAGTACAATGATGACTTTTTTCCGAGAAAAATGCCTTATTCATCAAACTACCTACACTCACAGCTTTCAACAGAATGGGGTGGCTGAAAGAAAAAATCGGATCACTCTTGAAGTCACTCGCGCTCTTCTCCTTGAGGCACAGATGCCTAATATGTTTTGGCCTAAGGCGGTAGCTACTGTTATCTACCTCCTAAACAGATTACCCACTCGAATCCTCAAATTCAAAACACCATACATAGTACTCGTAGATCATATCCCTGGGTCCACTCAACCACCTCTTCCACCTTGAGTCTTTGGAAGTTCGGTATTTGTACATATACCAAAAGAAAATCGAAACAAATTAGACCCCTGTGCCGTTAAATGTATTTTTGTGGTGTATGGGGTTCATAAAAAGGGGTATCGCAGCTATCATCCTCCGTCTCAATGGATGTATACTACGATGGACTGTAACTTCCTTGAGTCAGAATTCTACTTTCCTTCCCAACCGGCAACCTCGGATTCAGGGGGAAACCTTGGGTCACTCACTCAGTTGGTTACTAAATTCTGAGCCTCGGACGACCAGTCCACAAGAGTTAACTGCAGGAACCACCGAGCTACCCTCTGTATAAATACAGGACATCGACACACCACAAGTGCTTGCCCCTGAGTCTCCACCGTCACAATCTCATGAGGTACATGTATCTGACCCTGAACCACAAGTTTCTGATGTTATAACCCCTGATTCTTATAGTGAGCAGGACATTAATGATCCATATGTTCTTCCTCCTAGAAGGACCAGAGGAATTCCAGTAAAAAGATATGAACCGGATCATATATCAAGGGCAACCAGATATCCAATGGCAGACATAGCCAGGGAAAATTTAACAAAAAAATGCTATGACTTTCTTGGCTTCTATATATTTTGTGCAGATTCCAGGTAGTGTAGCTGAGGCTATGAAAAAAAGGGAATGGAAAGAAGCCATGGATGATGAAATGAAAGCCCTACAGAAAAATAGAACATGGGAAAAATGTACACCACCTTCAGAAAAGAAACTTGTGGGATGTCGGTGGGTGTTTACAATCAAGCATAATGCTGACGGATCAATTGAGAGATACAAAGAGCAATTGGTGGCGAAAGGATTTACACAAACATATGGGTTAGACTACTCAGAGACCTTCTCACCAGTGGCAAAAATTGACACAATCAGGGTCTTGTTCTCGGTGGCAGCTAATCTTGATTGACCTTTACATCAGTTTGATGTAAAGAATGCATTCCTACATGGAGATTTGAAGGAAGAAGTGTACATGGTGGCTCCCCCAGGATACGCTAGCAACTTTAAAGAGGGAGAAACATGTCGATTAAAAAAGGCACTATACGGGCTTAAACAATCCCCTCGGGTTTGGTTTGGCAGATTTACGTGTTTTATGCGCCAACATGGATATGTGCAGAGTAACTCAGACCACACCCTATTCCTAAAGAAGAAAGGTGAGCATATTACATGTCTAATCATATATGTTGATGACATGATCATTATATGAATTGATACTATAGAAATCTAGCAACTTCGTGAAAGACTATTCCAAGAATTTGAGATGAAGGATCTGGACATGTTGAAGTATTTTTTGGGAACTGAGGTACTCAGGCAACTCAAGGGTATCTTTATATCCCAAAAGAAATATTTATTGGATCTACTTGCCCAAACCGGAATGATAGAATGTAAACCAGTAGAGACACCGATGGTTGTAAATCATAGGCTGAAACTTGATGAAGGCACGGAACTTACTGATCGGGAACGATATCAAAGACTGGTCGGAAAGTTGATCTACTTATCACATACCAGACCAGGCAACATATGTCGTGGGGGTAATTAGTCTGTTTATGCACAGACCTCAGACAGGCCACATGGAGGCCGCCCTAAGAATAATCAGATACTTAAAGGTAACTTCGAGTCATGGTATTCTGTTCAAACGAAATGACCACTTAATTGTCCAGGGTTATACTGATGCAGACTGGGATGGAAATCAGAATGACCGAAGATCCACTGCAAAGTACTTTATGCTGCTTGGGGATAACCTAGTAACCTGGAGAAATAAGAAACAAAAAGTGGTAGCTCTCTCCAGTGCAGAAGTAGAGTTCAGAGGAGTGGCTAGGTGCCTAGCAGAGATATTATGGCTAAGGAAGCTTATTGCGGAAATTGGATTCCCAGTTCAAGGAACATCTCCACTGTTCTGTGATAGTAAGGCAACAATAAGCATTTCAGGAAACCCGGTTCAACATGAACGAACAAAGCACATTGAAGTTGATCGACATTTCATAAAACAAAATTGGAAGGGGGCATTATAAGTCTACCCTTTGTTCAATCTGAAGATCAGCTTGCAGATGTTCTAACAAAAGCAGTATCAGGAATTAAATTGCTAGATGTACTGAGCAAGTTGGGCATCCAAGATCCGATGACTCAACTTGAGGGGGAGTGTTGGCAATACATAATTAATGGAAAGATTTCAGGACAATCAATTTGTAAATAAGGTAAGGATTTTTGAGTCACAATCCTTACCTTATATTCCCCAAAAATCTTTCCCTAATATAATCTAGCAAAATACTATATGTAACATGTCGATGAATGAAAGAATTAAGTTTTTGGAATCAAACAATACAATACTTCACACGGAGGGAATGCAAAGTCAATCATGTTTTGTTCACTGAAATTTTCCATTAAATATAAAGGGATTCTCTTATGGTGAGAATCAAATCTTATACATGAAAAGCTTGAACCTCACAGGCTTCCCGCTTTCTAAATCCAGTCCAAAAGTCCTCTTTGTTTGTTGTCCTAAGTTTGTACTTTCACTAGGCCACCTAACCGCTGGTACACGGTTGTAAAGTCAATCATGTTTAGAGAAGGTATATGTTGGTATTTGTATCTATAGGTAGCTATATGGGATGGAATGATAGAGTTATAGAAGAAGTAGAATTATAGAGGTAGTTTAAGACTTAATTGAAAGTTGTAAATACTATATATATCCCAAGGGATCTTGAGTAATAAGATGCATTTTTCATTATTTTCAACTTAGTATCAGAGCCAACCTAACCCTAGCAAAAGCCCTAAGTTGCCGACCACCAGACTGTCGTCGTTGACCGCCATTCAGATTCCAAATCTAGCCCTGTGGATGAGTACGTGGTTTTTGGTGTTTTTTTTCCTATTTTGTATTATTGTGGAGATATGATGTTTGCCTAAATTTGGAGCATTCGATTAGGCATATGTTTGGATTGTTTTGTTGTTGAGTTGGTTGTTATTGAGACTTGGTTTCGTGTGAGAGATGGTAGGAAGGAAGATAGTGCATGAAGTAAGGGATTGGAACTTCTAGGGAAGAATTGGAGCTTCTAGGGAAGATCAATCCTGAGGTCCTGAAAGTCTTACTTGGGCTCATACTGAGAATCAGAAAGAAGCAGGGGTTGGAGATGGTGCATCCACCTCATCTAACATTGTTTACTCCGGTGCCATAACCAAAGGTTAGCTTCCGAGAGAAAAGGACAGGTAGGATTCTTGTCAGTGGGACATGTCTTAGTGACTTGTGGTACAAGAGAGAGGGAGGGGGGATTACCGATTGAAAGGTGTTGGATTGTTACTATGATGTCATGGGTTGGAGATGTTTTCCGGCGTTTGACTGTTACTGGTCGAAATGAAGATATGGTGCGATAACAAGTAATGCGATCCAAGATGCAACCACGGAGTTGAACTTTTCCGAAACCCTTGTTCTCTAAGAGACCAATGACAATATTTAGTTCCAAATGGTTCGTGAAATCATTCGAAGAGATGAACCAAGTGTCATGGGTCATAGCCAAGGTGATCAACCCTTTGAAGATGCATTATGATGGTCGAATCCGTGTGAACACATGCATGATCATGCATGGATCAAATGATTTCTACAAGGGAATGTGTGAACACAAAATGTAGTGTGTGAACACAAAACTTATCCCATGCAAAGCCATGAGATCAAGATGGAAGTAGAGATCCACGTCCATACCCATGCAAAGCCCTTGATAAAGTCTTCATTCAAGGTGTTTAAACATCCACATTCGTGCCATTACATCCATGGACGTGTTTTGTTCAAATCATGGTCTTAGTTCGGTCAACACCCTTCAAGCACTTGGAAGGTCATCAAGTCATGGTCAAAGGTCAAAAGAGAATGAAAGGCCATGGTCAAGGAAACTTTTATGATGGTTAAAGAGTCTAAAAATCATGGTCCAACATATTAAAGACTTGAAGTTTGAAGGCAATGGTCAAGCTTTGAACCAAGACAATGAAGTTGGAAAGTTGTTCCCAAAGTTTGACCCCCTCATGGAGTTTTCAAAGGACACGGTCAAGGGCCTTAAAAAGAGTCAATGGTCTTACCTAGGTCCAAGACAAAAGTCATTGGAAGGTTGCTCCATGTTGGACCAATCCAAGACCCTTAATGTTTCAGTCAATATTAGCATTCAATGCGTACATGTACCTAGATTAACATGTTAAATGAACACTGTAGCCTATAAATAAGGCCTAGTCCAGTTTGTTTGAGATAACTTTTGTTTTAGTTTGAGTTTTATGTGAGACTTGTCTTTCTTTTTCTTTATGAAAGCTCTTTTAGACTTATCTATTCTAATTTAAATTTAGTGGCATCGTTTTTACAAAAACTTATTCTTGGTTCTTGGTTGAAACAAGTTCTCTTTGGAATTTCATTTGGTGGCGTTCTTCTTTTCAAAACACATGTGCCAGATGGAATCTATACATAATACATATAGTACTCTATACGAGACTACAGCAGCAAAATCTTCCAATCTGTGAATTTTGACTTGGCTGTTGAAATAGTAAAACATATAACAAAAAATGAAACTCCTTATTTGCATATCAGTGCCGGTGGAATCGGTTCCATGCTGAATCATAAGGTTTCAATCCCAATTGTAACTGTGCTGACAGCAAAGATTTACATCAAATGCCTGTCCAGAAACAACGCACAATGATATTACTTTTTAAGAATTACATTGGTGCATGGATAAACTAGTCACGAAAATTCAGAGCTTCAATACGGGGACAAGGGGTTTGAAAGAGAAAATAATCAGACACATCATCAATCTTGACACCTTATGGTTAAATTTCCATTCGGTTACTGAGGATCATACTTTCTAAACAAAATCTAAAAAAGAACAAGAAATAAAGAACAAACATTAATAGAAAGCGGTAGACTGAAGAAAAAAGCACAGAATGAGTGACAAGAAGCAGAAACACATAAATGTATAACAAATTTACCCTTGCTTAAATCTTTCAATAAAAGACAAGTCACTGCTAACATAGAGGCGCAATAGTAAGGGTGCATCCTTAAAAGTTAACCGTACAGAAAAATGATGCAGAGCAGCACAAATAAACCTAATCACCAAGGGAATGAAAAATTCTTATACCAAGAACAGAGTTACAAGAAAGTGGAGACAGCTCTTCCTACCATGTTTGGGTGGAGATAGATCAGAAATGAGGGACATAACCATCTAAGAACAAGGATTTGAAGAAATAATCTTACACCGTTGAAAACCATTCAACCAACTCTTAAATTACTAGCAGTTATTACAGAGGATTCTCTAAATATGGTAACAACATGTACTCCAGTAAACATGGGAAACAGGAAGTTGCGGAAAGCGGGAAAGGCTCAAGCGAACAGCCTCATATAAGAACATGCATCCCTCCGGTTGGCACAGACCCACTGGAACGGTTCCAAGGCTAAGTATTTGTGAGTAATTCATGCAACTCAAATCCAGCAATCGACAATTCAAAAACTTGATCACTCTGTGGTCCTACACAGAAGAGTTATCCACATCAGATGAGCACAATTGGTGAGTAAAATCTAAATTGTGATTAGTAATGGAAGTTCCGGCGCGAAAAAAAATGTAATAGAAGTTTAGGCATGATAAAATAACATGTATTACCTGTCAGACCGTAATGTCAACGTTTCCCACGATGCCCACCCCCTGACCTTGCACCAGGATAACGAGCAAATTGAAGCCTTAAGTTGACCGAATCACTATCATTTTCGTCAAATTTGTAACCTACAAGAAATGTAACTCCATAGTTCAAATTCACAGTGGCA